>BQNB010008439.1:0-57564 GCA_026074375.1 Tanacetum coccineum
GTAGTCTTAGTCTGAAAAGACTTTCTTTTTGCTTTCCCCAACTCACAAGAAGAACACAAATGATCTTTGATGAATTTCAGCTTTGGAAGGCCATTGACAATATTATGCTTTGAAAGCAAGTTTATGGTGTCGGAACCTGTGAGAAGATCATTTCCCTTCAAATCCCGGATATAACACGTAGACTTCCGAAAGGCAACTTCTAAATCCGCATAACAGAATTGACCAACCGAGAATAAATTGTGATTAAGCCCTTCGACGTAGTAAACCCGTTTGATAGTAATAGTTCCTTGAACCAGATCTCCATAACCAAGAATTAGTGCAATTTGATCATTTTCAAACTTCACCATTCCCAGAAATTTCTTCACAAAATTAGTTAGAAGTTTGAGATTTCCGGTCATGTGCTTTGAGCACCCAGAGTCGACGATGAATAGAATAATCTCGACGAGCTACAAAAGAATTAGAAGATAATGGAGTATTGGACACAGTGGAACACCTAGGAGTCTTATGTTAGAAAAAAATTATCAGTTCTAGATGCATACTAATGTTTGGGTTAACATTTCTTATTTGAGACTTAGGTTTCCAATTGTATCCGGGTGGTGTATACTTAGGATACCACCAACTGCATGTCTTACTAACCTGCTCATATAGCTTCCTAGTTGTGTGTCTAGATTTCTTGATAGTGGAGTCTGTTGCAATGGTTTTCATACTGGATGTTGCAACAGATTGGTTCACATTATGCTTGGGTTCTCTAGTACTAATAGGCACAGCCATTGGTTGTCTAGTCCTAGAATTCAAGCCATTGATATAATGTAGAACACATAAATCATGATTGTCATTCAGCACACATTTTCCATAAGTAACACAGACAAAGTTAACATTTGAGGTCTTAGCATTCAAACTGTCATTACACACAGTTACAAACGTTTTATTATTTGAAAACTTAAAATTCCTACAATGGTCTTCTTCATTTTGCTTCTTCCCTTGACTATTGTTAGGCATGACTCTATCTTCCAGTTGATTGCTATTAAGCTTTGGTCTGCTAACACTAGTAGTGGGAATTACTCCTGTAGAGAAAGACACGCGCTTATTAGTTTTCCTAATGTCTTGAGGCAACAGTGGTGTTCTAGTTTGATTAGGCTTTGTGTGCACTTTATACATTCCTGGTGCAATCACATTTGTGTTCTTGACAATTGGCAACACATTATGAGGCAAAATTTGTGCAGTGACTGGTTTTGAAAAATCATTGGACACATCTTGTGTGGTAACTGACTTTGACTTTGAAAAATCTTTCTTTCCAAGAGAATCTGAAAAAATAGTTGGTTTACCTAAAATTGATTGTCTTTGACTTTTAAAAGCATTCGATTGTCGAATAACCAATGATTTTTCAAACTTAGTTTCCACAGATTTTCCTTTCATCTTTTCTATGAGTTTCTTCAACTCACTTATTGCAATTCCTTTGTCTTGTAATTGAGCTTTCAAGTCTTGAATTTCAAAATATTGTTCACGTTCTTTCAGAAATACGTTTGACTGATTTTCTTTGAAAAGTTTTGTATTTTTTATTCTTTTCTTGGCACAGTGTAATCAAAGTTCAAGATTAATCGCATGTTTCGGAAGTGCTTCAAAACTCTTTGACATTGTTCTACTTTTTGAAAGCTCTTTTTCAAGATGTGCACATTTTTCCACAGTTTCTAAGTAATTACATTGCAAATTAGTAACTTCATCCAGATCAGTGTACACACCAAGTATTGCATTCATGTGATCAGCATAGTAATATTCCCTTGAAAGACGGTAGAATTTTCACTTAACAAAGGGTTTTTTGAGTTTCCAGTTGAGATTTGAGAGTGTCTACTTCATATTTAAGAGAATTAAAGTATCTCAAATCTGCAACCATTTCCTCGTTCAAACACAAGTGAAATTTTTCTAAGTCCGCATTTATTCTTCTAATTTGGGGGCAAAATTTTCATTCGATTGTGTTTTGAATGAAAGGATCTATGTTACCAAAATATGTTCTTTTAGCGATTGTTTGTTTGCAACGTTCCACTCCATCAAAATTGTGTCAACACTCTTTTTAATCTTGAAAAGTTCTTCGAGCTTTTACATTTTATCCTCAAGGAATGGATTATCTTTGTTTTTTTCTACACAAAGTTGTTTGTTTACAAAAAGATCTTTGGGATAAAACTTCTCTTTATTTATTAGAAGATGTATGACTCATCTTTGACATTCTTGGAAAATAGTATTGTTCAGGCGACTTTTCTTGTTGTGGAACGAACAATTCATAAAGATTATTCAACTGGTCATAATCAAACGGTCTGGTTAAATCGCTTAATTTTGATCAACTTTCTTTGTCAAGACGAATCGTTTCATCAGAGTCAGGGGCTAACATTAAAGCAAGATTATCATTATAGCAACCTATATCATACAGACGAGGATTCGCTCTTTAAGCTTTCTTGAGGAACTTAGGTTTTGCAAAACTCGTTTTACAATTTTGATTAAGCATATTCATTGTTTTGAAAGATTGGCGGTATTCTTTATCAAACTCATTCAAATACTTGACTTAGTTTTTCTAACAGCAATGACTTTATCTAGTTCTTTGCTTCACGTGTTTTTGTAAAGCTTATCTTGAGCCTCTTTTGCCTTGTGACATTATGGATATGGATCTTGATGCTGCACAAAGCTCCTCTTTTCATGTCCGAAATCGTTTGATCTAAATCATTTATTTTCGAGTATTATGCATTAGATGACTTTTCAAAATAAATTTTGTCTGACATAAATCCCCTTTAGCTTTTACACAATCAATTTCCACCTTTGCGATAATTACATCATTATACCTTATCAAGTTGCTTGGGGATATTCTTAGGTCTTTAAACATAACTAATTAGTCTTTGCTGTTCATGGTTTGCTTCTTGGAACAATGGTTATTGCTGATTATAAACTTTTAGTTTTAGTTTTTGAAAGTGTTGGGATACTTGACCCTAGACCCAAATTATCTCCAGAGGGTTTTTGATTACTCAACATTTCATTTAAAGAATGTGTACTCTTTTTAAATTGAGTTAGCTTAAAAGCTTCCTCCTTGAGTTTTTCGTTGTCGATTTTAAGTATTTGACACTTTGTACATTCGAGATCAACTCCATTGTTTTTCTCGAGTTTAGACAACTTTTCTTTTAACTCACTAATTTCATTTTTAAACTATTTCTGACGGCTTTTAACCATTTGTTCTTAGTGATTATTTTTAGACTCATCTTGCATAATCTATCATACTCAATATCTAAGGTAAACTCATCTATTGATGAACTTTCATCACTAAAGTAGGAGGATTCAGAACATACCTCACTAGATGCTTAAGCCACAAGACATGTTTTGTCTTTGGCCTTTTCATCATCTTCCTCACTGCTATCACTCCAAGAGCCTCCAACGAATGCTCTTTGGTTCTTATCTTTTGGTGGTTTTGGACCTTCTCCAATAAGATGATTTGGATCACCGCATCTAAAACATTTCCTATCACTTTTGCCATTCTTGTCATCTCGGCTTCTTTGGAATGTCTTTTTATCATTTCGTGGTTGTCTTACGAATCTTCCTCTTCTCTTGAAGTACTTCTTGAAGTCTCTAACCGCCATGACGTACTCTTCGTCTTCACTTCTGGAAGTCGAACATTCTTTATCATCAGATTCCTTCTTAGCCTTTAAAGCAAGAGATCTCCTTTCTCTTTTAGCTTTGACTATTTTGCAATCTTTCTTGATGATCATCTCATGGACTTTGAGATTGCCAATGAGTTCATCGAGAGATAGTGATGTCAAGTCTTTCGACTCTTTAATCGTCGTGACCTTTGCTCTCCATTTAGGATGTAGAACCCTAAGAAACTTCCTAACATAGTTCTTGCTAGAGTAACCTTCATCAAGAGCTTTTAGACTAGTAATAATAGTGTTAAATCTAGCAAAAGCATTATCTATAGATTCGTCTTCGGAAATGACGAATTATTCATATTGTTGTACCAAAAGATCAATCTTGTTATCTTTGACTTGGTTATTACCTTGATGGGTGATTAACAAAGATTTCCAAATTTCTTTTGTTGTATTACACATGAAAATTCTTTCATATTATTTTTTAGGCAAGGCATTATAAATAACCATTTTAGCTTCGTCTTCGTTAATTTTTATCACAAAGTCTTTTCTTAGGATCATCATTTTGTTTTTCAAAAGGGATAACCTCATCTAATTTGGTTTCGGATTATTTTGAATAGGTAGAAAATCACCTCAGTAATAACATGCCAAAGATCAAGATGTTAGTCTTTTAATAATCTTTTCACAACTAATAAGCAAACCCAAATAAGCTCTTAAAGAGCCAGATAGAGGAAAAAAGAGAGAGAAGAAAAGAGCTTGAAAGTTAGATTAGAGAGAGAAAGTGATGGATTACAAATGAAAGAAATGCAACCAACACCCTCTCCATGTGTGGAGAGGGTTTCTTTTATACCCTTGAGCCAAATGCATTTGGCTTTCCTAACTTGGGTCGGGCTTTGGCATATCTGGGCTTTCAGTCCCGAAACACGGACAACATATAGATTACAATCCAAGCCCGTTATCTAACTAGCCTATTACTTTTACAAGACCAATTTGCCTTTATAAGACGATAACATTCTTGTTTGACTTAAAATAAAATTAAGGCAATAAACAATCGCCCCCAATGTTGAGGTCTCTTTCCATTCTAAACTCCCTCCATACCACCGATAACATTCATGTAGGACTTGCTTTGTATATCATTGTCTCCCTTACTTATGAAGATATGACTTTGACATATATGCTTTGCCTTGTTTTGTAATGGCTTTGTTCATTCATAGCTTTGTGATCTTTGATCTGAGCTTTATCTTTTGACTTTGAGTTTCTTGAGATTGTTATCTAGCATCATCTCCTTGACTTGAATCATCTTGATGTTGACTTCTTGATCATTTGTGCACTTGACCAACATGCCATACTTGTTAAACATTCTTTTTTGACGTATATGATTATTAGTTACTAAACACCCTTCCCCAAATATGACTTTTCTTTATTTGATTGAGGCTCTTTGATGTGGGGAAGTTTAGAATCAATATCTTGATGTTGAAACGATTGCTATGAAAGCATGAGTATAGCATGTGGTATATATGAAACAGACTTTTTCAGAATGAGGCTGCACACCGCCGTCTAAACCCTAAAATGAAGACATTAGCAATAAAAGGATGATTTGGCTTTGTCATTCATCATGAGTTCGGTTTGCATTAACCTCATGTTTCCCCGTTTTATAGTAAAATACTATACCCTATGATCAGGTAGATTCAAAGAATCTCTTACAGGGTTTTCCCTCAAATCGTAGGATTCTTCTAACACTATGTATCGAGATTCACCATGCTTGCTAGTCTCATTACCAAAACGCTCAACAGACAACCCAGTAAGAGTGAATCAGAAAGTTACTATCTTTCTGATTTAGAAGTCGTTAATTTCATTTAACTAATACTGGACCCAGAATTGATATCCAGTTATCACAAACGGTAAAGCTTATTCATATAGAATCTTTGCAAGTCCCAACCGAAGAGCTTGTTTGTTGTTGCTCAAAGCAGGATTTCCATCTTCACTGTGAATACTTAAGTACACTTCGGATGTTCTGCAAGATCTCAAGTATAATGCGTGGACACTTTTCTTTGTTACAACAACTTGTAAACTTTTATGGTGTTTTCAAACAAAGTGTATTTGACATTGTGTCCAAATGAAATATTATACTTTGATCTCTACTGGCCTAGACTCGATTTTAGCATTATGGTTTTAGTAATCGAGGCTGGAGCAGACTGCCACCATTCAATATTAACAATCCGGAGGATGATGTCAATTGAAACGTGTGTATCTCCGGTGACAAATGATAACAAGTTTCTTTTGAGAGAAAGCCCAATGGCTGGGAAGGGTTAGTTTGCATTGCATCAACTGTGACCCATGACGACTTTCTTCAATATCAACAATCATCATTGTGATTTTGATAGATTATGTATTGACCCGGTTTCTGCCTAAGTTGTTTGGAGGGCTTCTTTCTTTTCACCCTTTATCCATACATTTCTTTTTCATTCTTCAACCCCTTCAATGCTTACCAAGACGTCATTACTAACACCTTGTTGTGATTGTTCCAAGTAGTTATTCAATCTTTAGTCGGCATTTTTCCCTATATACATTCTCTCCATTCATACCTAAGGACTGCAATTCTAAGCTATGGAGTGTCCTTGGTATATCCCTCCTGTTCTGTAGGTCTAGACTTATACCTAACCTAAACCACCTATTGACTTCAGAATCGTTCGTGAAATTAATAGTTTGTTTGGTGTAGAGGATCGAAATACAATAAATAAAACCATTTTCTGACATTGTTATTTTCAAATACTCCCCCTACACATGTGCTCTGAGATTCGAAATTGTTTAGCACATGAAGGAAAGAGTTGCACTTAGAGTCTTAAAGATCACATTCTTCTATATCATATTTTAATTACAATTTTCTCCCCTTATTTTAAATAATAAAACATTTAGTATTTGAAATACCAATTGATTAAAATTTGACATGAAAAATTCCATGGGGAGAAAAATTATACCACGATATTTGCATTGTATTCTTTTCCGGAATAGCTCCCCCTTCAAAAGTATATGTGGGCTACCAATAGTTATTATAAAACTATGAGACATAGGAATGTAAAAATGAAATGACACCACAAAATGTTTGAAGACGGATGAGATGCCTTAGTGAACAATGTAAATTAATACCTTGACATTATAAGTTTCCACATTTTCAATTTCGACAAAAATGTGTTTGGTATACATACAAATTGACATTTATAAGATGTAATCCAACACATTAAAAGGCATTGTTTTAAAAATCTCGCCCCTCAAGAAATTGATTCACAAAAGATGACATTCAACGTACTACAATTCTTATGAAAAATATATTCGAGGGAAGGGAGTGTTGAACAGACAATTTAAACAAATAACCCCATTGTTATTATAGGAAAAATACCACAAATTATTGTAAGACCATTTTGACTGTTGGAAAGTTACTATTTAGAAAAATCGTGTTCAACAAAAAGGACGATTGTTAAAAACACATGATAAAAGACTTCTCTTCAATTAAAGAGAAGCGCACGACTGAAGCTACACTTCCTATAACATTCAGGACCGAGTTATGCACTGAAATATATACATAAGCATAGAGAAAAAATTTAGAAATTGACATGTTTTGAAAGCATTTAAAAAACTCTTGCTCGAAAACTCAATTACACCCCGAGTCCGATGTTAATCACCATTTCTAGAGTACTTAAATGTTATCGAATCAAGAGACATCCTGAGAAGATTCTTTTTGTATTTTTGAAATTTTTCTGATTTTATATTTTGTTTTTTTCTAGGTTTTATATTTTTCCTATTTCTTTCCTTTTTTTGTTGGTTTATATATTTTGTATTCTTTTTTTTCAAAATTTTTATAAATCAAAAATAAAAATGATAATAAAATATTTCAAAATGATAGTTTGATGTCCAAATAAGATCAAGCGATTCAATTGCCAGAACCTCCAGTTCATCTGGGTCAAACAACACATACCCGAGTTCGTCTGACAAAAGATACTTAAACTTTCCTATCTTCCGATAAAGCTTTAGTAAACAATCAGGACTAACTGGTATTCAGATCCGACCAAAGAATACTTGAACAATACCCTTTTCAACCTGTTCCTTGATAAAGTGATAAACGTACACTCTCGAAGTGCTTGGTTCGGGAAATGTTGGACTGTATTGCACGAGATGGCTATGGCTGCCTTTGAGTCACAATACAATAAGGTATTTTATCAAAGGAGGCAAGCCATAATCTGTGAGCTGAGTTCTCAACCAAAAAACTTGTGCGTGTGTGGTCGGCTCCAACACGCAATCTAAAGACACATACTCGGCTTCTTCTAAGACATAGAGGTGCAGTCCAGCCTTATAAGATGACCAACTGACTAACTTACACCAACCTAGAAATTGAATGCCACCGATGTACTTCTTACGTGAATCGAGACAACCCGCTGTGATCCCACCGAATCTGAAAAAGCAATTAGTTCAAATCGGTGGTCCTTGTTCGGATACCATAGACCCATGTTAATGGAGTCTTTAAGGTACCAAAAGATCCGTTTAACCGCAGTGAGATGTTTCTTAGTCTGTTCGTCTTGAATAGCGAGCACAAAAACATGTTGCATGTCTATTAACTGGTCTACTTGCTGTTAGGTTACAATCATGCTCTGACTATACTGAACGAATATCGTTTTAGGTCGACCGAGTACCACTCAAGTTAGCAGACTATGTGTTTTGTAGCCTTGGGTGTACCAATGCTAATCACATTAGGTCCATACCATGCTTTTTTAAGTATCTCTTGAGCCTACTTACTTGGTTTATAAAGATACCACGAGGGGATTGGTGGATCCAAGAATTCCTAAAAAGACTTTCAGCTCCCCCATCATAGATATATCCAACTTTATGCATTTAGTTTTCCAAAAAATTTTGAAAGTTTTGGTTCGTCTAGAACCAAAAATTATGTCAATCAACGAATATTTGCACAAGCAATATGTCTTCCCCATGTTTAGTTATGAAACAAAGTGATGGATCAATAAACTTTTGAGAATCCTTTGGCTACCCAGGAAATTGGAGAGTTCATCAAACCACGGCTCTTGTTGCGTTGTTTTGAGACAAAAAGACATATAATGCGTTCTTGAGAACGGTAAACTTTGTCAAGGCGATATATAAGGTCAACAAATCATCTGGTTGATTAACTACACTTCTTCCTTCAGAGGTCCATAAAGAAATGTTGGTTTTTGTATGACGTTCATTTCATAGTATACGAAAACGATTTGTGTACAACTACGCAATGAACAACCGGACGCCTCCAACCGAGCAACTAATGCAAATTGACTCCTTCGAAATCAATTCCTTCCTTTTTGAGCATATCCCTTAGCTACAAAGAGAATTGTTACGAATAACAGTATTTTCCTCCCACGTTTGTTTTTCCAGAGCCACTTTAATTAATGACCAATTTTTGCAAGTGGTCTGTCGACAAATTCCCGTACATCTAATCGATCAAACTGAAAAAGAAGTTTCTTCCTGCATTGAATTCAAACCATGCACAAGTCACCCATGCTTCTTTGATGTTCTTTGGCTCGGGTTCGACACACATGGTGAGTGCGAGACATACACATCCGCCAGCATGTTTCCAATGACGTTCTTGTTCTAGATTGATATGAGAAGGATAGCCAAGTGACTTGTTCTAATGGATTGATCTTTTGTCCAACGTTTGTGGCAGAAGGTATGGTGTCTGATAGAAAGTATGCATTGTTTTGACGAATCACATGACGAGACGATGTCTCCCCTTAGTTTTGTATCGTAGTAACTGAAATCTGTTGATAACATTCATCTTCTGTCAAATTGTGCATTTTTGTATGGTTTCTTCTCCTTATAATGATTCTCAGGGGTGCAGTGACAGTTAGGAACTATAGTTGGAGGTTTGATGCGTGTTGATTGAAGTGTTTCAATGGATGGAGGATCTGCAACATCATAATTGTAGGAAGGGTGTGGAGTTGTGTTATGTTGTTGACGTTTATCGGGATTATCAGCAGCATGTACAGCGGAAGACTTTGACACAACAGGAGAATTTCCATTGAGTAATTCACTGAACATCGGACTATATAGCAATTCAGCTCATAGACTTGTTACTATCTCCGAACTTGAGGAACACTTTCTTGACTATTGGGATCGGGGACTTTAAACTGTCTTTCAATACCGTTGTCGAACATTGTGAACCGAGGTTCAGAACTGACGTGATCTGACACCATTTGAGGCAATTCGACAAAGTTACATGAATTGTTTCAAACTATATTCTTGTTCTCCTTGTTAAATACCCTGTAAGCCTTTGACTAGGTAGAATACCCAACAAAAATACATGCATCACCTTTTTCCTCATTTTTATCAAGATTTTCACCATCTCTGACGATATAGCAAAGAGAACCAGACAAGTAAAAAACTAAATTGACGGATTTTCCGGGCATTGATGATAAGGTAAGGTTGTTTTTCTCATGTCGAGATTAAAAGTGAACGGTTTTGATAAAACATGATGTTGCAATTGGCATCAGCCCAGAAGAACAGAAGGAACTTTAGTGACGCTTTATAGCATTGTTCGAGCAGCCACAACAAGATACGGTTTCTGTCTTTCGACATCCAACTGGCCATTTATTTAGGTAGAGTTCGAGTCAGTTGACGTTTCGTGATCTTATTCCTCGTTTTGTCAAAGTAGCATGAAGAGTTATTAAGAAATACCGTGCCTTTTAGTTTTGAACTGTTGTAACTTGAGCATGAAGTCCTCTTTGGACAAGTGTGAGGAAATCAATGAGAACTCTAGGTGTTTCGTCTTTGGACCTCAAGAAGTGAGTCCAGGTATATCGGGAGTAGTCATCAACAATTACGAGAACATACTTCTTTCCATTAATGCTTTCTACCCGCATTGGACCACATAAGTCCATGTGTAGAAGATGTAACCGTTTTTTGGAACTCAGGGTAGTCTTAGTGTGAAAAGACTTTCTTTTGCTTTCCCAACTCACAAGAAGAACATAGATGATCTTTGATGAATTTCAATTTTGGAAGGCCATTCCACAAATATTAATTCTTATCGAAAGCTAAGTTGATGGTGTCGAAAGTTTAGAATTGAATAAACGACGATGCCATAACCATGCTAGCTGACGATGTTGCTTTTTAGCCCATTAAAGCAAATTGGATTGGAGTTGTTGAGTATGCAGAGTAATGGAATATAAATCTATGCCACGAGAACCTGTGAGAAGATCATTTCCCTTCAAATCACGGATATAAACTATAGTGACTTCCGGAAAAGCACAACTGTCCAAATTCCGCAACACATAATTGACCAACGGGGGGTGAGGAGAATAAATTAATGATTAAGCCTTCGACTTAATAAACCAGTTTGATAGTAATAGTTTCCTTGAACTAGATCTCCATAACCAAGATTTGGTGCAATTAGAGTCGTTTCCAAACTTCACTCGTTCCCAAAAGAAATTTCACCACAAAATCAGTTAGAATTTGAGATTTTCCGGTCATTAGCTTGAGCACCCAGAGTCGAAACGATGAATAGATAATCTCATACGACTTGCAAAAGAATTAGAAGACAACAATGGAGTATTGGACACAGTGGAACACCTAGGAGTCTTATGTTCCAAAATATTAGCAGTTCTAGATGATTTCCTAGAGGCATACTAATGTTTAGGTTAACACAAAGAGTGGAATTACAATCATGTAGAACAGACACGCATTAGTTAGTACTACCTAATGTCTTGAGGCAACTGTTTGTTCTAGTTTGATTAGGCATTGTGTGCACTTTCTACATTCCAGGTGCAATCACATTTGTGTTCTTTAAAATTGACTTCACATTTTGAGGCAAAATTTGTGCAGTGACTGGTTTTGAAAAAACATGGTACACATTTTTGTGAGTGGTAACTACTTTGACTTTGAGAAATCTATCTTTTGCAAGAGAAGTCTGAAAAAAATAGCTGGTTTTACCTAAAATTTCGATTGTCTATGACTTTAAAAACAAGCATTTCGGTTGTCGAATAACCGATGATTTTTCAAACTTCGTTTTCCCACAGATTTTCCTTTCCATCTTTTCTAAATGATTTTCTCCAACTCACTTATTGCAATTCCTTGTCATGTAATTGAGCTTTCAAAGTCTTGAATTTCAAAAAAATGTGCACTGCGTTCTTTCAAAATACTTGTTGATTGATTATTTCTTTGCAAGATTTGTCATTTTTTTATCTTTTCTTTGCACTGTTGTAATCAAGTTCAAGATCAACGCATGTTTCTGAGTGCTTCAAAACTCTTTGACAGTGTTCTACTACTTTTTGAAAGATCTTTTTTCAAGAAGTGTTTACATTTTTCCACAAGTTTCCAAGTAATCACATTGCAAAATAAATAACTTTCATCAAGAACAGTGACCACCAAGAAAATGCATTCATGTGATCAGCATAGAAATATTCCCATGAAAGTCGGCTCAATTTTCATTCAAAAAACTGAGTTTTTTTGAGTTTCCAGTGAATTTGAGAGGGTCACTACTTCAAGTTCAAGAGAATTAAAGTATCTCCAAATCAGCCAACTCTTTTTCCTCGTTCAAACACATGTGAAAATTTTCTAAGTCCCTCACTTGATTCTTTCTAAATTTTGGGGGCAAAAATTTCCTTCGATTGTATTTTGAATGAAGGAACTATGTAACCGAAAGGTATGTTCGTTTAGCATTTGTTTTGTTTGCATCAAAACGTTCCACTCCATCAAAAATCGTGTTAACACTCTTTTTAATCTTGAAAAAGTTCTTAGCGATTTTATAATACAATCTATCCTGAGAATGGATTCATCCATTTCGTTTTTCTAACAACGTTTTTTGTTTAACAGAAAAAGCCTCTTTGGAAAATTCATTATTAGAAGATGTATGACTCAATCTTGACGTTCTTGGAAATATGTTAGTTCAGGCGACTTTTCCCGTTGTGGAACTGAACAAATCATAAAATTATTCAACTGGTCAAATCAATTCAAACGGGTTTGATTAAATCGCTTATTTTGGATCGACTTTCTATGTCAAGACAGAATCGTCCCGTCAGATTCAGGAGGCTAAAAATTAAAGCAAGATTATCACATTATAGCGAACCTATATCATACAAACGAGGATTTGCTCTTTGAGCTTTTCTGAGAACTCAGGTTTTGCAAACTCGTTTACAATTACTATTAATCATACACATTGTTTGAAACAGATTTTTGCCGATTTTATATACAATATCATTCAAAACCTTTTACTTTTGATTTCTAAAGCAATGACTTTTGTTTTCTAAAGCAATGACTTTATCAGTTCTTTTGTCTTCACGATTTTGTAAAACCTTACTCTGAGCTCTGAGCCTCTTTTGCTTGTGACCATTAAAGGAGATGGTGTTCCTTAATGTGCACAAAGCTCTTTTTCATATCCGAAATTCGTTTGATTTAAATCATTTAATTGTCGAGTATATCCATTAATGACTTTTCAAAATCGATTTGTTATGACATTAAATCCCCCTTTTAAACTTTGCACAATCAATTTCCTCCACCTTTGACGTATTAAATTCACATCATTAACTTATCAGGTTCCGCATGGGAACTTCATTAAGGTCATAAAACATCAACTATTAGTCTTAGACATTTCATGTTCTCTTTGAAATGGTTATTTGATGATTCTAAAACTTTATTTTTATTTGAAATCCTCAATTTCACCTTTCCATTTATCAAACTAAAGCCTTGTTTTGAAGATTCCAAAAATTTAATTTCGGGTTTTTTGCTGTCATCAATTTCACATTAGTTTCTAATTAAAGAAGCAAGCAAAACACGTTCCTGATCAAGATCATTAGTAATAATCCTGTCATCCTGATCTTTATCATAACATATATCCAATGAATCAATAGTGATATGGTGTCACCATGTACTTCCATATATATGTCATTACTAATTCTGGTTGCTCAGGAATGTCATTTTCTCCATGGCAACCACAATATAAGTTCTGTCATTATTGTTTTGTACCTTATGCATTGGCTCATCATCAAAGATTGGTCCAGAATTGTCAACTGGATCTGGAGTAACCTCTTGAATCTGTGCCATGTACATATAATGTGCTTCCAATTCCTGATCATCAGTATCATCTTTCCAATCAGCTTGTTCTGCATTCAACTGAACCCCAGCTTCCTCTTGTTTACACAATAACATCTTTTCCTTGTGATAAGCTGCATCCTTTACTCGTTTCAGTTTCTGACATTCCCTTGATACATGCCCATATTCCTTGCAGTTATAACACTGAATCCCAGACTTCTGCACAACCGGAGTACCTACATTTTCCCTAGCCCCAGCAACATTAACTGCCCTCTGATTATCATACCCAGTGCCTCTGTTGATTCTTGGAGAATTATCTTGATTAGCTCTACTGGTGTTTGATGAAGTTCGAAGGTTGTTGTTGGTAGGTTTGTAGATTTTCTTGAACGAGAGAGAAATTAAAGCCATGAGTTTGTCAATCTCCTTTTCCTTTGACATTTCCTCATCTTCAGTAACCGTAGCAGGTTCTGGATCATAAGTAGGAGCAGAAGAGGTAACAATTGCTTTTCCTCTGTTTCTGGTAGATTGTTGTGATCTGGTGGAGGAATATTGAGTGTTTTGAGTAGGATGGTTTTGATGATGGTAAACTGGTTGTTGTTGAGCAACAAGTGCAAGTGGATTAGCAGTACGTGCTAGTCTTTCAGCTCTTATCTCATTGACTTCATTCTGGTGTTGCTTCAGGATGTCATAAAGTTTGTGATAGGAGACAGTCTTCAGCTCTTGACTCTGCTTAACAAGTGTCACAAACCTTTGCCATTCTGGTTGTAGTTGAAGTAAGAACTGGACATTCACTTGATGATTTGTAACATGACACTGATTTCTGACAAGCTCATTCATCATCTTGTAGAACCGTGAGTAATACGATTCAAGTGATTCACCATCCCGTGATGTGAATTTTCCAAACTCCCAATATAAATTGGTTTCAAGATCTTGAACATTGATTGATTCACCTTGTTTCAACCTTTCAATGGCTTTCCACATTTCACATGCATTCGGACAAGCATCAACTGTGGAGTAGATATCGTTATCTATCCCTGTGAGAATGATCTGAACGGCTTCAGCTTCGGCATTCAGTTGATCGCGTATGTCTTGTGAAACATTCTTATAGTTCTCCATATACCTTTCTGTAGTTGTTTCAGAACTACCTTCAGCAACTGGAACTGTCTTCTCAGTCCATTGATACGTGTATGGTGGATTTTGGAGACAATAGTGGATGAGTTCACTGTTAGGTTTGGTGTCAATGTATCTCTTGATTCTGGATTTCCACTGAACGTAATTACCCGGTGCTAACATTGGTGGACGATCTTTGCTACCCGCTTCCATGATAGCATTATGAAGAGCATTCGATGATTGAGTTTGCAAATTGGTATTTGAATTTGACATTTTGATGAAGTTGTGAATGGATATCGGATCTTAAGTGTTATGAAGTGTTGATTGTATTGTGGTGTGAGAGAATGCAATTAACTTCCACGGGATTTTACAACTCTATGATTAAAACCGAGAAGGAAAAAGATTACTTGTCGGGATTTTACAAAATCAATAGAAAAACCGTGAAATTAAAATTGACATATTTCGCTTGAAGGATTGCATATTTCGCTTGGCTAAAAATTGCATGTTTCGCTTGAATATTCAAAACTTGTTTCGCTTGAAAAATCAAAATTGCATGTTTCGCTTCAACTTCTAAACATATTTCGCTTGGCAATTAACTGTCATATTTCGCTTGTCAATTAACATATTTCGCTTGACAGTTTAACATGTTTCGCTTTGACTTAAACATATTTCGCTTGACAATTAACCTTCATATTTCGCTTGTCTTTAAAATGCATATTTCTCTTGGCAGTTAAACTTGCATATTTCGCTTAAACATTCAACATATTTCGCTTCGTCTTAAACCTGATATTCCGCTTGAAATCACACCTGCATATTTCGCTTGAATATCAAACGTACATGTTCCGCTTGAAATTACACCTGCATATTTCGCTTGAATATCAAATGTACATGTTTCGCTTAACCTATGACATATTCGTTGCATCACTTTCGGGTGAAGACCACTTACACAAACAAACAACTTGTCCTTGTGTTGTGAAGCAAAATATGTAGATCTTGGTCTCTTGTTTAGAACCGGTTGGGACCACAAATGGATAAGAAAAAAAATCAAATAAGCTTTCAAATTAATCAAGCAAATAAGCTTGAGATTAAGCTCGAAATAAGCTCAAAATAAGCTCGAAAATTATGAGAAAACTAAGAAGCTAGTTTGAAGATCAAACTAAAAAGAAAACGTGACTCTTGTGACACTTCCGAATCAAACAAGAAAACACCACGTCGAGAAGAAAAAGAAGAAAAATAAGCCGATTCGAAAATAAGCTTAAAAAGACTGGAGCTAATATATCAAATGACTACTAAATAAGATGAAGAACATGAAGAACAAAGAGAGAATAAGCTTCATAAACCAATAAGCTTAAAGCTTTTGAACCGTGAGTTTATTAAGGAAGAATAAGCCACAGTTAGCTTATCTAAACCACGAAAATCAAACACTAAACACCCTTTGGCGAGTGATACCACATGTTATTCGACAATAATCCTTACATAACAAATAAGCAAACCTAAATAAGCCCTATATAAGCCGGATATAAGAAAGAAAAAGAGAGAGAAGAAAAGAACTTTGAAAGTCTAGATTAAGAGAGAATTCTGGATTAAAGTGAATACAAATGTAACCGACACCCTCTTCATGTGGGATAAGGGTTCTTTTATACCCCTAGCCACACATGTTAGGCTTATGGGCTTTCTACTTGGGACACGGCTTGGTATAACTTAGAATTTGAGCCCGAAACACAGACAATATTAGATTACAATCCAAGCCCGTTGAACCCGACTAGCCTATTACTTTACAAAACCCAATTTGACTTTATAAGACAGATAACATTCTTGTTTGACTTAATATTATTAAGGCTAACATTGTCATATTCTTGTGAGCGGCATTTGCTACGAAGATACAAATGGCCTCTATTCTAGCAACCGGTGCAAATGATTCCTCGAAATCGATACCCTCTTCTTGTCTGAATCCTTGAGCAAATAGTCGAGCTTATTCTTTAGTACACACCCCCCACCAGATTTCATCGGTTTGGACCTTATAAATACCATTTGAGGTTGTTTCAGGGACACGTTATCTGGACACGACACCAATTCCCAAACTTCAAGTCTTTCAAATTCATGAATTTCTTCTTGCATTGCATCGATCCATGACGATTCGGTCATTGCTTGTTTGAAGTTTTTGGGTTCTACTGAACTAAGGAAGGCATCAAAATAAAACACATGGCATCAGTTTCAGTTGATTACTTGTAGATACAGAGCGAGAAGGATATCATTCGTTTTGATATAGGATGATCCTTAGTCCATCTACCAAGGTGTTCTAATGGAGTGTGGAGTTGTCTCACATTAGATGATGATCCTTGAGAAGTTGAGTCTTCATGAGGAGATTCATTAAGTGGATCATCATGAAATGTTGGTGTTTTTGGTGATTCTTCAAAACCTTGAGAAATGATTGGAGAGTATTTATGTTCTTGTGATGAGGGAATACTTGTTGATGGAGCATCCTGATCAATGGAAGTTGACACAGGAGAATCAACTAATACTTCAGCTCTTGGAGCAGCAGCTTCTGGAACTGGAGAAACAACAATTGTTGGAGGTTAAAGTTTTCATCGAACATTGGTTGAAATAACCGATCCCAATCATCTATTATTGGTGGCAAGCAAGGTTGTTTTGAAACAAGATTTGAACCGAGTCATGTACTGGATGTAGCAGGAGTCATTCCTTGAAGCCCGGGTCCTGAACTGAATTGTTCAGAAGCCATTGTTGTTAGCTCATCGAACGTTACATGAATTGTTTCAGTAATTATCCGGGTCCTTCTGTTGTAGATTCTGTACGCTTTCTTTGCAGGCACGTAACCAACGAAAATCCCAATGTCTACTTTTGCATCAAATTTACCCAGATCCTCATTGTCATTGGTAGGATAGCAAAGTGAACCAAAGACATGAAAGAATGTTAAGTTAGGTTTCTTATCTTGCATAAGCTCGTAGGGAGTTTTGTTGTATCATAGGCGTATCAAAGAACGGTTTTGGGTGTAACAAGCAGTATTGATAGCTTCGGCCCAAAAAAATAATGGAGCTTTAGAAAATATCAGCATAGTTCGAGCAGCTTCTACAAGAGTCTGATTTTGCCTTTTAACAACACCGTTCTGCTGAGGAGTGCGAGCTACAGAAGTTTGATATGTGATGCCAACATTTTCATACCATTCACGAAGTGTCTAATTGACAAATTCGGTTCCATTATCTGTTCGAACATTCCGGACTGTGGCTTTCAAGAACTTGAATGTTTTTAATACATTTGATGATGGCCACATGAGCTTCATCTTTTGTCTTCAAAAATCTGACCCAAGTAAATCTTGAGTATCGTCGACTATCACTAAGATAGACCTTTTCCCATTAATACTAGCCACACGCATCGGGCAACACTAATCCATATGCAAACGATATAGTTTCTCTTGGTCAGTGTCTTTAGCTTTGGGTTGATAAGAGGATTTTTTGCTTTTCCCTAATGCACATGCTGAACACAAATGATCTTTCTGAAACTTAAGCCAAGGAATTCCTCGTGCAAGACCGTCTTTAGCTAGCTTGTTCAAAGTGCCAAAGTTGAGATGAGATAATCAATGGTGCCATAACCAGCTCTTAGTCTTTGACGCTTTGGATAGAAGACAGATCGAAGATGATTTAAGCATGTCATCAAGAGAATTTGTGTACAAATTTATGTCTCGGGATCCTGAAAGTAGATCAACACCTTCCAAATTTCAAATAAAGCAAGTGTTTTTCCAAAATGCAACTTCAAGATCCACATCACAAAATTGGCCAACAGAAAATAAGTTATGTCCAAGTCCCTCAACCTAGTATACCCTTGAGATAATAATGTTTCCCAGCTGATAGTCACCATACCCCATAATCCTTACAATTTGGTCATTCCTAAATCTAATAGTACCCAGAAATTTACTGACAAAGTTCATGAGCTGAGAGCGATTCCCTATCATGTGTTTTGAATAGCCGGAGTCCATATACCAGAGTATAATCTGGACAACCTGTCATGACAAGAGAAGAAGACGATGGAATATCTATTGCAGTGGATCCCCAAATTTGATTGGTTTCCGAGTGTTAGCATTCTAGATCTACAATCTTAGCTATTTACATCGAAACCTATGTTTTTAACATTTTTGGGTTTCCTGCTATAGACTTTTATCTCTGGTTTTTGTATTTCATCTGAGTGGGAAGTGGTTTGCTTAGGAGGCACTACGTTAGTTGAGGTGATCCTAGTTAAAGGGCACGAGTTACCAACTATAGTGAAGATTCTGCCTGTTGGTTTCCACTTAAATCCACATTAGTGAATACATGGCTCGTAGGTTTCTAAATATTTTGTTTTATATGTTTCTTAGCAGATTTAGTACGTTATTCCTCATTTTGCACAACATCAAAAGACATTTAACATGAACACCATCAAACCATATATTTCTTACATTACACAAGAATTTCAGAAATCGCTTTAACATGTAATGCTTAACATCAACATCACAAACAGGTTAAACCAACACGATTTCACCTTTATTCACTTACCAGGTTTGGGCTTCCTAACTTTATACTTCTTTGTTCCTACTTGGTGATTGTGAGATCCTATCATTCCTTTAATTTGCCTGGATGCTTTGATCCGCAATTACTATTAGAACACTTCCACTCCTGTAGAAAGACCAACACAGTGTGTTAGAATCTGAATGAATTTAAAGACTCTACCTGTTTAATGTTCTTGAGGATGTGGAGGCATCAGTAAACCTAACTTTCTTACATAGTTCATGGGTGTTGACAGTAACCTCCTAGCACTAGGTATTATCCATTAGGCACTATCCTTGAACATAATCAAGCAACTCCTGAATTCTAGTGCATACTTACATGCAAGGTCTAACTCGCAATCTAAAGGTTGTTTTGCCTTAGCTTGTTTGACTATTTCCCAAAGAATATTAGCTTGTTCTTGAGTGTTCCTAAGATAGGTTATGTGAACTTCCCTATTTTGCAATAACCTAGGAGGCAACGGTTCTAAATCAAGCTTGAACATGCCTGGAGCAATAGTGTTGGCAGAAGGTATGTGAACAACATTTTCAACAATTTTTTTCCCTTTTAATTTTCGTAAATTGTTTTTCAATGATGTTATCACAAAGACCTTATCTTGAATTTGAGCTTTTAAATCCTCAATTTCCATAGATTTTAAGTTCAGTTTGTTAATTAAAGAGTCACTTTGTTCTTTATGACGAACACGTGTCTGTTTGATTGAGTCAAACTGATCTTTAAAAACCTGTTTCACATGATTAATTTCATTACAAAGACGTTCATTCTCAGAAAGCAATTTTGCCACACTATTTTCTAGTTCCTTATTTATGGGCTCAATTTCCCATTTATCATGATTAACGTTCTCTTCCTTGGTATTCTCTCTTAAAGATTTGATAGTATCCTTTAACTTACAGATGGTCTTGTCTTTATCTTGTAGCCGAGCTTTCAAATCATTTATTTCAAAATATTCTTGAATTTCAACAGCATTTTGATTAACGCAAGATTCATCGTTTTGAAAAACTTCTTGTTTTAATTGCATTGACACTTCGAGAGAAATACAATGTTGTTCAAGTTGTGAGTGATTTTTCAAAAGATCATTATATGCTTGTTTTGATTTGGAAAGCTCAGCATCAAGATTCAAACACTTTTCACACGAATCACACTTTAGCATTTCCAAATTCACAAAATTATTATTCAAAGACATAGAATTCATCACTGTTATCAGAACATCTTGAGACACAATTTTTTGTAAGAGTCGATCATTTTCCAAAAGAATTTCTTTCTTAGCACTTTCCAAACATTTTTTATCAACTAAAAACTGTTGAACAGACGCTTCCATTTGATCAAAAACTGTTTGTACTTCCGTTATTTCATTTAGAAGATCTTTAACAAACACATTGAAGATTTCTTTTAAAGATTTTAGAAATGGAATAATTTCATTGTTAAAAATAGTTTTTGTATGTTCAAACCCCTATTCACCTTCTTCAAGAGCACTAGGTGTTGTCCTCTTCTTTACCACTGAGTCAAACTGGGTGAGGTAGAATTTAAGCTTTTTAAGGCTTGCATTCACCAAACTCACCTTAGGTAGTTCACTAGGAACATCCACTATGACAGGTGGTGTGTAAGAAGGTTCAGTGGTAGGATTGAGCGTATGAAACCAAAATGCTTGTTCAGCCGATAATTCTTGTTGTGGAGAAAAAACGTTTTCCAAAATCATCAGTTAGGCTATTTAATTTTTTTTATAATCGATAGGTTTATGAGAAATTTTCTTTGCAATAACTTCAGGATCCTTTGCCTTTTCAAACATTTTTTATCGACTCTCTTCTTCCAAAATCAATGTTTCTTCATCATCAATCACAGGCATAGCAACATGTGTTTTAGACATAACAACACCATCATACAAGGTTGGTTTTATCCGCTGAGCTTTCTTAAGATAAAACGGATTTTGATAACCTAGAGCTTATTTGTGTGTATTATCATAAAACGCTTGTGGCTTAGTTAACATGTGCACTGTTTGAGCAGATTGACCCACTTTATAAACAATATTATCAAGTTCCTTAATCTTCTTTTCCAAATCAATTTCATTTTCCAAATATTTATTTTCTTTTTCTTTGGATTCATTTTTGAAAACTGTAAAAGTTTTGAATAAAGATTCCTTTTCTTTGATTTGTTTAGAAAGATTTTGCTCAAGTGAGTCAATTTGTTCTTTGAGTGCAAGTTTCTCTCTAATCATATCATCCATTTGAGAATCAATCATTTTTTCACGACTACTTAAATCAATATTAAGACGTTGTTTAAAAGTTTTGACCCTTTCCTTATATCTCTCAAGCTCAGCGGTTATTGATTCATTATTCTGTTCCTTATTAGCCTTTTCCCAATTATTTACATGATTAATCATTTGTTCGGACATTTGTTCAATCACAGATAAAATCATTGAATCTTGTTGTGCCTGCAAATTAGTATCTTGAACAGTTGCCTGTTGTGTTTCTTGCAAATATTGAGAATATGGAATGATATTGCTATCACTAGATATCTCATTATCTGTAAAATCCATAACTGGTGATTGTTCAAAATCCTACAATGCATGCACACTTTGATTATCCATATCATTCAGATAGGTTTCAAAATTAGGTACCTCTGAGATAATGTCAGAACCATAGTTGGAAATGTTGGCCATAAGAACCGCTTGTGCAGTCGAGAGATCATCACAGTCAGAATCATAAGTATCAAGATCCTCAGTCTGGAAAGCAGCATTGTGAGGAATGACTGTCTGAGCTTGACTTGCTGGAATTCCTGGATCTGCAAGAAATGCGAGTTGCTCCTCATCCAATATTTGTCCAGCTTCCTGAGCTTCTGCTAACATTGCTTTCTCCTTATACCATGCTGCATTCCTTGGTCGCTTAGGCTGAGTGCATTGCCTAGCCATATGTCCTTCACCTTGGCAGTTGTAGCATTTAACAACTCTTGTGTTAGCCTTAATTATATTAAGTCAATCAAGAATGTTATCGGTCTTATTAAGTCAATTAGGTCTTGTTATGTAATAGGCTAGTCGGGTATCAACGGGCTTGGTTTGTAACCTAATATTGTCCATGTTTAGGGTTAAAACCCAAGTTAAACCAAGCCCGACCCATTAAGAAAGCCCATGTGCCAAGTAAATGGCTAAGGGTATAAATAGTATCCTCTCCACACATGGAGAGGGTGTTGGTTGCATTTGCTCTCATTTGTAACTCACCATTTCTCTCTAATCTAATCTTCCATCTTTTGTTTCTCTCTCTACTTTCTCTCTCTATTTTTGCTTATTTGTTATTGCTTATTGTTGTGATATGGGATAAGTCTTGGGATAACATTTGGTATCAATCGCCACGGGGTGGGTTTAGTGCTTAGTTGTGGTATTTTGTTTTGTGCTTATTTGAGCTTATTCATTTGTTCGGCTTAAAGGGTTTATTTTTTATTTCTCATTCGGCTTAAATTTTTTTCTTTTCACAAATCTTCACATTATGTTAACATTTTTTCACATTGATTTGCGTACTATGCAGAGTCTTGTTTGTGGCTTATCTTATAGTTTATTTTAAATATTTGCTTTGTTTTCTATGTCTACTACCAGTAGGATTGTGTTGGTTTGAGATAAAGAAAAACTGGAAAAAGTCAATATAACTTTCAACATAAGGGTGCGTTTTTGGTTTTGAAAAAAAAACAAGAAGAGAAGATATCTTTGTTACAATTGCTTATACTCGTGGCTTAACTACTTATATTTCAAGCTTATTTTAAGCTTTTTTATGGTTAGATTTCTTGGTAGCTTATTTTAATGAGTGCTTATTTTTCAAGCTTATCTTTGAGCTTTTTATAGCTTATGCTTTGAGCTTATTCGTGGTCCTACCAGCTTATTTTGGAGCTTCTTTGGTTGTGTTCCACTGTTTAAAGATAAGCACAAGGACGTTTTGTTTGTTTTGCTAAAAGACAAGAAGTACACTTTTGTTTGTGTTCAGGCGAGTTATACATCGACACTCAGGCGATGTATACGTTTGAACATTCATAGGAGAACTATATATTTTAGTAAGGCGAACTATACACAACACAAAGGAGGCGAACAATACAACATCAAAGGCGAACTATATGCTTCTTTTAGGCGATTTATACGTTAAAGAAAAAAACGTAGACAATTTATACGTTATCAAATAGGGTGAGTTATAAGTGTAAACTAAGGAAAATTATACACCCTCTAAAAGGCGAACTATACATGTTAAATACCTAGGAGTATACAAATTCGATACGATTCGTTTCACGGAGAAGTTTTGACTTTGTTTCGGTATTTTTTCGGTTTGTGGTTCGGTTACTCGATGGTCCTCTAATCTATTTCATTAGCGATCGTGAGCGCATTTCGATCATTGTGGTATATTTATTTTAACATACCGACGATAACCGTATCAAATTCAAAAGTTAAAAAAAACCAATCGTTCCATTGTTGAGATTTTTAAAACGTAGAAGAAGAAATATAGGAGGGAAACATTTTTGTTTTATTTAACTAAAATTGGAATTTTTGCAACTTCAGCCCTTGGACTTCAAGACCAATTCACCTTTCGTCCTTTCCTTGTTTATTTACCCTTCAAGTTGAAACTTCTTCTCACCGTTAGTCCTTTCAAGTTATAAATCAGTCGTTAGTCCACAAAAGTGAACCGTTATTGCACCGCTAGTCCTCATTTGGGTTTTAATCAACCGTAAATCATTTTAAGCTTAAAGTAAGTGCACCGTTCGTCGTTTTAGCTCGTCAATCGTTAACAAAACTCAAGTTCATCAACGACAACAACGATTTCAACATCAAATTAATTATTGTTTCATGGTTTCTTCTTGATTTTGTAAAATCCCGTGAAAGATTTCATTCTTTTCTTGGTTTAAATCCAAGACTTGTAAAATCCTGTGAACATTAATTGATTTTAATCCACAACAACAATCACTTTACCTACTTAAGATCCGATATCCATTCATAACTTCATCAAAATGTCAAATACCAATATGCAAACTCAAACATCTAATGCTCTTCATAATGCTATCATAGCGGGGCAAAAGATCGCCACACCAATTGTGCAGACGGGAAATTACGTACAGTGGAATCCAATCAAAAAACATGACAATAAACCTAACAATGAACTCATCCATATTGTCTCCAAAATCCAACCAGATATGTATACATGGACTGAGAAGACAGTTCCAGTTACTGAAGGTAGTTCTGAAACAACTACAGAAATGTATATAGAGAACTATAAGAATGTTTAACAAGACATATGATAACACCGCAGCAAACCCCGTGTTTTCAATCATTGACGCATGCCATCAATAAACCACATGTATTCTTTTGTATTGTTCGCGATTGTTTTAATCGAAAATAATAAGCTAATAAATCGCATAGGCTAAAAATTAGCGTTCAATGTAAACGGGCATCAAACAATTAAATGTTTACATCAAGCAAGCGTTAAGTAATTATTTTGAGGATAATTATTAACTTTGTTCATTTTATTTTTATTGGTTGCGTAAAGTGATCACGTTTCGCAATAAAATACGTTTAGGCATACCCGGAACCACCAAAACTTTTCTACGCTTCAACAAATACCCACATTTATACCCAATACCCAAAATTTACAAAATAACATCACATATATACATACAAAACCGGACATAGGTGGAAGTATACAAAGAAATATCACCAAAAATTCACCACATGATCTTATGTACATCTCTACTCATTTAATGAAGCCATACCTCCCATGCTCCCCATACCCTTGACCAACTATTTCCCTAAATCACTCATCTTGTCTTGTATAGTGTTGTTGACTAGCTCTTATACTTATAAGTCATACCATCCTAGCAAATAAGCATACACAATACACTTCACTTGATAAAAATCAAATTGTTCTCTCTTCCTCTCTTGTTTAACCCACGGCAAACAAACCCCTTTTTATACAATCCATACCTTGATTTTCTAAGAGCATACACACATACACACATCATTCCTAAGATATACTAAGATGTTTCCAAGCCTTGGTTAACCATTTACAAGTATTGAAGAAAGTTTTGCAAGATTAGGGTTTCTAATGGAAAATTAGGGTTTCAAGTGTGCAAGCTTTGGTTTAAGGTCTAAACAAGGGTTTAGGATCTATTTCTCATCATCATACATCAATATAAGGTTATCTATAAACCTTTATGTCTTTACTTTTATCATTTTTATGAGTATATATGTTTTATATAGCTAAATCACCAATTAGGGCTTTTAAATATGTTAAAAAGATAACTTACTTGTGGTTATGAATTTTCACACTTTTTCTTATGTTATGTTGTTGTATATATCATGGAATAATGAAATTATGAGTGTGGTAACATGTTGGTTAAAGCATAAAAAGTTATATATGTTTATTGTTAAAAGTGTACTTAAGAAAGTTTAAGGTTTTAAGCCTTGGTAGGAACATGTTATCTTGGATTTAAGGACAAATTATGGACCTATGGACTATATAATATATATGACATAGTATATTAAGAGTTGTAAAGAAATTGTGGTATTTTAATTTGTTGAAAAGTATATAAAACACAAGTATATAATTAACTATATACAAGATACAAAAGAGGCTGTTTGGATTCGAAATCCAAACAGTAGGGTTATCATAGTGAGTTTGATGTTTTATAAAGATAGTACACCTCATGACGATTCCAAAAAGGTAAGAAACTCGAAAAACGGATTAATAACGAAAAAGATACGGTAAAAACAAGTTATACGATAAATAAACGGTTTTATAAAAGAATTTTTATAAAACAATTTATAAAAATTATACAAAACAGAAAGTTTGGTATTTTTAACAGATTATACATATTTTTAGGATTTCAAAATGATAAGAATCATAATTTTCCAATTCATAACAAAAGAGTTATGAATTTTGCAAGTTTATATACTTAAATGTATAAAAATAACTTTTATAAAAAGTTACTGTTCATCAGAAAAATATTTATTTTTGTAAACCTCATAAATAAATAGAACTTTCAATTACGAGAACGTGCTCGAAAGAATTACTAAAAACGGAGCTAAAACGAATAAAATACGACGTTTACGATAATTAAAGTTTATAAAAGTAATTTTATAAACTATGAACAGTAAAAATTACTGTTCATCAGCAGACCCCACTTTATAAAAATGTGATAATTTTAATAACGAAGACGTGCTCGAAGGAATCGCTAAAATCGGGATTAAAACGAATAAGTTGTTGCATTTACGGGTTTTACGACAATTAAATTTATAAAAGTAAATTTATAAAACGTCATAAACAGTAAAAGTACTGTTCATCAGAAGGTTATAAAATATAAAAATGTAATATTTTTATATATCATCTTAATACGAAGACGTGGACGTAAGAAACGCGAGAAACGGGTTTAAAACGGGAAAGTTATGCTAGTTTTACCAAAACGATAATTATAAACGTTTTCACTTTATAACAACGATTTTTAAATTACAAATAGATGGTGATGTAGCTACATAGACTTATACATGGTATTAGTTAATCAAATGCCTAGTACTTATACGACCTATGTTAATTTAGGTTGCATTTGATCATTTACGTGACGCTTTATCTGTGATATTTGGATTATCATTAACTCGAGGTGAGTTCATAGCCCCACGTTTTACATGGTTTTGTTTTATAAGTTTTGGGGTGGAAAACATGCATTTGTTTTATAACTGGACACAAGTGGATAATATTTATACTATGATTACGTGTTGCCTCAATCTGAGCCCATTATCATGAACTGTCAATTACTGGACTGTGAGCGCGAGTGTTATGAATAGATCTATTGGGTTTGACAACCCCGTTCGGGTGATTAGCTATCACTAGGCAAACGAACGTATACCATGTCGGATTAGGGATGTTGCGGGTTAGAACATCAATACGGGCAATGTGGGCAATTATATATTGCCATATATTTATGTCGAGCTTCAGTTTATGGAGCTTAGGCAACGTAATGACATTTTATATGATTTTTTTGCATTGTTGCCATTATTTATACACTCTGGGAATCTTGTGGTCCAACTTTAGACGATTTATAACCTATGAATTCACCAACATTATTGTTGACTGTTCAAAGCAATGTTTTTCAGGAGGTTAGTAAAGGCACAAGTGCAAGCGTACATTGGCATGATTTTGTATATTTGGGAGGACATGCTTAAAGATATGTTTGCATTATATTTTGGGAATCATGTATATGAATAGATCTTTGTATATATGGACAATGTAAGAAGTATAAGCTTCGGGCTTTTTATAACTAAATGTTTGTAAATCCATGTATCAGTTTAAAACGACTTATTATGGTCGTTTATATTTATCTGCGTTATTGATCTAAGATGTGGATACATGCCCCGGATTCTTATTCCGCTGCGATCCAATTTGGAGAGTGTTACAGTATGTGAAAAAATTACTCCTCTTGTCCCATTTTTATGGTTTTCGTTTCTTTTTGGTATGTCTCAATTCTACTTGTCCACTACTAAAATAGATAAAGGCAGTTTGATCAAGTTTACTATTTACCTTGTTTAAAATTATTTATTACAACTTTAAAGAAGACTTTAATTAATTAGCTAAGGGTAAAATTGTCATTTTGTCAAAAAGTAAGAAAGAAAATGCAGTAATAAATGCATTTTTCTTAAACTATGTGTTTTTTGTCAAGGGAAATAATTTTGGGACGAAGAGAGTATATAAGTCTTTATCTTCACACTTTCTTTAAAAAAAATCAAAAACGCTTATTATCTATAATAATCCAGTTCCCCATTTACAAAAAGATAAAAAACATGTAAAACTTTTATGACTAGTTTAACTGGTGTTTTTTTTGGCCTAAAATATTAGTAGTGTTTTTGTACCCCCCCCCCAAAGTTTTTTATTCCTTTTTTTTTTCCTCAAGTTAGTTTGCTGTTTCTTCATCAAGTTAGTTGATGTTTTCTATTTGGTTGTTATTTTTTCTCGTTGTTGAATACTGGCAAGTCCAGACAGATGAGTCTGTTGGGTTGGTAGTTAGAAGGACTCTTAGGACCTGCATACCCAAACGGGGTGCTGGTTAAAAAACAAGAATTTTTCTCTTTCTTGCTCT
Organism: Tanacetum coccineum; assembly: GCA_026074375.1. Lineage (NCBI taxonomy): Eukaryota > Viridiplantae > Streptophyta > Magnoliopsida > Asterales > Asteraceae > Tanacetum > Tanacetum coccineum. The sequence goes on from BQNB010008439.1 coordinate 28,424, forward strand.
CCCTTAGCAGCGGGAAAGGAGTTTATCTATCTGCCTAGCTTTGGTGTTATTTGAGTTCTTGCTCAAGATTGCTGGTTTTTCGGCTAATATTGTTGCTCGTTAGAAGGTCCTAACTTGTTTTGTTGAAGTTTTCTTATGTAATATCATATCGGTAAAAAAAAAAAAATTTCCCTTCGCGACCTAATTTCTTGGAGCATTTCTATGAATAACAGTTGTGAAAGACGTTGTTCTTCCCTATTTGTGTCGCTTAAGTGACACTTGTTGGTTGGCCGAACCGACGAGCCGTTGGGAGTGGTCTGATAGGTTGGCAAGCGTATAGCGGTTAACATTTAACATTTAATAACGACATTGTAAACGCTATTTTTCAAATGCTTCTTGAGGGATCATTTGGCTGTTAGCCTCCTTATAAACAAACAAGTACTGCTGACATCTATTGCAAACCAACTGCTAGTCTGCTGGTTGATGATGCTAATCTTGATAAATATGAATTTATCTTGCATCTAAACAAAACAAGTACGGAGTATTAGACGATACTTATTTACTGACTGATTAGTATAACTAGCTGGTTACATGTAAATATAAAAGTATAAAACTTACAACAAAATAGTCAATGAGCAAAAATATTAAAATGGAAGCAGTCAAAAAAAAACTAGTATACATATAGCGTAATGCATGCATCAACGTGGCGCATTTATAGCAGCAAATTAATCACGACGTCGTTTGGATGCAAGGTAATCTTCCATAGCTTGAATCTGTTCTTTTGAAGGCGGTGTTTCGTTGAGTTTGATTGATCTATGAATATCGTAGCTTGTTGATGCAACTACTAGCATCCTATAATAAAATAACAAGTATGAAATAAATACTTAAATTATTTTAATTTAATATATGCTAATGGATTTACGAAAAAATACGTTACCCAGAGGCAAAAAGTATAATCTGTCTTGGATGAACTTGTTTGCCGAATATCTTCATCTAATTTTAGTACGTTTTTGTTTTGTTTTGTTTTGTTTTTTTTTTTTTTTAAATGAAGCTCGAATGCGAAAGAATGAGGATGTGAGGGGGTTATAGTTGGTTTAAGGATATTATATAGGGATGTTATCGGGTCGGGTTGTCGGGTTATCGGGTCGGGTTGTCGGGTTATCGGGTCGGATTGAATTGGGATTTTGATTATGAAAAGTGACCGTAACCTGACCCAATAAGTAATCGGGTTGTTATAAGGTCGGGTTCCATATTTTTTTTCTACCCACAAAATTGTTAGATACAAAACAGATTACCTTTTCACCATCTTACAAAAATAACTTACTGCTCAAAGTATATGATGAGTTAAATAATATGCTATCAAAGTTTCAATGTTGTATAGAAAAGTTTTTTTTTTATGTTTTGGTCTTCGTAATTAATATATATTTCTGTCACAATCAGTAGTATAACTTTCAATAACAATATTCACCATGTAAGAGCACACGGTACCATAACGCCCCAACCGGCTTTTATGACTCGTGGCAACGGTGTAGGGGCTGTTATGATCCGCCGTTGATGAAAACACACGCCATTGGGGCTGCGTTGCCTCACAATACTGCTAAGCAGCGCTTTCTTTTTTTTTTTTTTTCTTTTTTTTTTCGTTTTAAAAGGATTTGTGTGTGTGTGTTGATTGTGTGTGTGTTGATTGCGTGTGTAAACTGCGTGTTTGTGTGTGTTTTTTAGTCTCAATGAAGATGAAGAAGATGAAAAATGGGTCGAGGAGAAAGGGGCTAAAAATTGTTTTTTTTTTCTTTTTTAGTTTGTTTTTTTTTTAATTATAATTTGTATTTTTATTAATTGTTTAAATTTTTAGTTTGTTTTTAAAATAGAAAAAAAGAAAAATAGTGGGTCTAAAAAATGTGGTGTTATGAGGTGTTATAATTAGTATGGGATTTTGTGTGAGAGTGGTTGAAATGTTAAAGTTTGATTGTCGACAGCACTTTTTTGATGTTATGGTGTTATGACACCTAAAGTTCTAATATATCGAAGTTATGTTAAGTTATTTTGTTAGTGTATTATATAGTATTTTTGTTGTTAAGTTATGTTGTTACTGTATTATATGTAGTATTTTTGTTGCAATGCTATATGTTTAGTTGAAGTTTCATGTTTAAAAAGTTAGTAAACAAATCATGCCAAACCCTCACGACATTCGGCTCAAGTCGTTGTAATGATTTGCAGAAGCCCAAGAAAACGAATTTTCGTGGAAGCCGGTATTTTTGACACAAGGCCATATTTGCCAGTCTATTTTACAAACTATTAAAAAACCACTTTATCTAATAAGATTAGATTTTTATGCAAGTAATACATTGTGCCAAAAGTTCAATAAAATAAAAAAAACCACTTTCCACCTCTTTTTTAAAAATTAAATATCTCACACTGTTAATCGTTACGCAAAACAAACATATCATCGTGACGAGGAATTAAATTATTATTCTATAGAAGGGCGACACTATGTACTTTCGACGAATTTTTTTTATGATTTTATAAAGTCATATACGATTTTATAAAATCATATATGATTTATGAAATCATATATGATTTTAAGAAATCATATATGATTCGTTATACGAATCATATATGATTCGTCATACGAATCATATATGATTTTCGCAATTCGTGACTGAAACAAAATTGAAAAAAAATTCGTCGGAATCACAAATCATATATGATTTTATGAAATCATATATGATTTTATGAAATCATATATGATTCGTTATCGTTATACGAATCATATATGATTTTCCCAGTTCGTGATGAAATTTAGATATCGAAAAAAAGTTCTCGAAAGTATATCGTGTCACCGTTTTTTTCGAAAGATAAAAAAATAATCGTCGCGATGGTGTATTTTTTGTCGCTTGACGATTTACCGTTGTAGATTTTTATTTTTAAAAAGAGTTTGACGTGGGTTTTTTTTATTTTTGATGAAAAAATAAATGGCGAAGATTGATTTATTGGATTATATAACAAAATAATGGATCTATGTTGATCTTAACTCAACACATTGTCGTACTATAAACATTCTAAGAAGAAATGTTAGTGCAGCTGGACAGAGGAGTATCAAAAACAAAAACGTTTTTTCACCGTACCCAAAAATTGCTTGTTGTGTACCGAAATACCCATATAGAAGGAAATAAAAGTTTTTCTATAACATAGGGTTGAAACACAACTGCATCCTTGTAAAGTAGAATGTATAATGTTATAATATCACAAAAAATCATCATACAGGCTCTATCGAAAATTAGGATCATATGGTATAATTCTTGAATGAACCTAATGTTTTACACTTAGCCCTATGAGGTCGAGAGTGATAGATTGTGTGATTTTTTCATAGTTCAAGAGCTGCTCTTTCGGGGTTGAAACATGTATCTGAAGGAATGTTGGATGCCAGCAAATCTACCTGACTGCGTAGCTCCAATATAAATCCATAAACCTGGTGCATTTCTATCCCAGTATCAACACTAGCTTGGGGACTCAAAGGAACTTGAATTGTCCGTTCTGATGTGCCCACGTTGTAGTAGTGAGTAAAACAGCTTTTGCCCACAAGTAATCGCTAAGCACGTTATCCAGTAAACCTATATTATGGTCACAAAATCATCCAAAAATTAGCTTCCATGTGGCAGCTTTAGGCAACATCATGGGAATATTTGTGTAATGAGGTGGATTAAAAGAAATGTCAAAGAAAAGTGCGCAAAAACGAATGATATCAAATAGACAACTATAGAGGGTAATTTAAAGGCATCAGTTTAAACTTTAGATATAGATCTTCGAAGTTATGCCTCGGTTAGCATGCAGACAAATGCAATTGAATTCAAAACAAGACAAGATAGTATAAATAAATGACTCTGGTTCACTCATTTAGAAAACCTCTGAGATACGTTTATGTGACAGTATTGGGCAAGGGACAAATCACATAAAACCTACCCTAGTTTACTGGCCCATTGTATCTTATTTTTCTGATCTAGTGTCATACATGCTGAATTGCTGATCATAAGTCGTTCAAATTAGTGGTCATGATTGTGGCTGACAAGTTTTGTTTAGTTAGTCGTAATTATAGAAACAATAAAGATATGGGACACATGGACTACCATTTTCCAAGATCAAACATGCCAAAACATGAGTCACAGAGGCACCAAAAACAATTTTTGTAGTTCAGAGATCAAAAACCACTGTACTACATATGAGTATATGACAGCCAAATAAACAAATAATTAACAATTTAATGCCAGTCATCTCTCTTTACCTCCTTTCTAAGGCACAATTAACCAATTCTGCATACACGAAAAGATATTAAATTGAGATTAAATAGACTAGCTACTGCATATAAGCTCTTGCAGATCAACATATTCTAGTAACAAATCTAATATGCATAGAAACAAAACGCATAAAACATGAATTACGAGAAGATTTGGCCTTGATCTAAGTAAAATTCAGATTGGCTCATTGAGACTGTAGGATGCACATAATTAACTACATGACAAAATTTAACCAACCATCAAACATTGGTAAAAATATAACAGCCAACATAACGAATATGCTTAGTCAAGACACAAGCATGAGACACAGAAGGTAAGACTGTAACACATACATACCTTTTCCCACAATTAGACCAAACTGCTTCCGGCTTATTGTATCAAAAGGCTCCAGATTAGCCAAATGAAGTATAAACGCAATAGGTGCAAAAATCAAGAGGTTGAAGCACAAACAACAAGAAACTGGGCCCATGCTGACCTTCAGTTTTGGCATCATCATCCTCGTCTGGAAGGTTTTACGGATGAGGTAATGTTAAACCGCATAAATAGTGAGGAACGAGTGAGCAAGAAACATCTCCAAGGGTAGGGGTTGAAGCGTTGACTCTGTGCAGTTTTGAGTCGCCCAAACTGACAATTATAAGTACTCCCATGCCAGGAGAACACTCAAACACAACTTTAAACAAAGTGAACTTCCCCCCAAGATGCAAGGGAAACCAAAAATTTGAAGAGGCTGGATGCATGCTTAAGATGGTATTGACTGTATTTGAAAAAAAAAAAATTACATCATTCGCATAGAACCCTTACCAACAATAAGCAGGGTTTTTTATTGATTTTTGATAAAAATTTTTTTTTGTTTTTATGAGTAGTGGTGAAGAATTTTGCAGAATCGTAAATGCTCACTGTGACAGTAGTATACTTCAAAGACAGATTAAATGAGAGTTGCGCAAGAAACCAGAATGGGCAAATCAAAAGGCTGACTTTTGCAAGTCTTGTACGAGTCCAACGTCCTTTTGAGTCCAATTCTCCGGTAGCATATCCAATGGCATGTTGATCCAATACAACATTAGTTTCCAAGGCAACATCGTCATCGTCATCATCATCCTCAACTGCTTCATCTGTAACTGTACCAATGTCTAATCCAATAGTCTGAGCAACCTCATCTTTTTCTACAAGAAGGGTGATTGCCTCTGATTCTTGTGTTCTTGGTGAACTACTATCATCTCTACTTCTCCAAAAAAGCAGACTGCCATACTTATCCTCTATGTAACGCCCAATTTCTACTAACGGGAGGTATATTACAAACAATGAATTACATATGTACGTAATGAGAAATGGTGAGACGCCCCCATCAACAACTGACTGAACTACAAAACTAGCAGCAATCCAAATGGTTGCAACAGCAAGTATATAAGTTAACTAAGAACCATCTCCATGTTTTACTCTTCATTACTTTCAAACTGTATGCAGTTCAAGTTACTTGTTGTTACAGTGTCCATTGCAGGAAAGAACAATCACGAAGTCAAGAATATCTGATCAAAAAACATGTAAAAAGGTTAACTTGCATAAATATATATCTGTATATTTTTTTGATGAAATCATTTTTTTTTATCAGATAAGGACAATTTCTACAGAGATATTAAAATTAACATAAGAAATATGCCAGGCAAGAATATCTTATCAAACCCATGCATCGAACTTACACCGTTCAACAAAACTAAACTTATGTTACTTTTATGAACGGGTCATGGTCTCAGTCTAACTTACAATGATGAAACAAGGCTTTAGAGTATATTGGTCTAACGCAAGCAGTGAATTAGACCGGAAAATGTTAAGGACGTATCAACAGTCATGCAACCACATACCTTGATCCAATGTTCAAGAGTAAGAATAATATGAAGTAGTTAGCTATGTTTGATGCTACCAAACATATAAAAATTTTAGAAGACAAAGACGTCAACCATAAAAATTAACATAGATTTTTTATGTTAACAAGAAACCTAATATTAAAAATCCAGCAACTTATTCAAAAACTATATTTCTATTTGAAATGTCAAAAACCTGCAACAATTATGTTTCAAAAGAAATTTCTACTGACAGCCTAAAGGTTGGAAAAATGCACTGACAAAATTCGTATCCAATACTTGATTTTCTTTTGATTTGCTATGGTTCCATTACTAGTAAGCAGCACATAATATACATGTCAGGTTGTATGTTCATACTGAATTAAGCACCTAGAGAGACTATGCCAATGCCATCGCTGCCGAGACTACATGACACATTGACACCCAAGAGGTAACCAGCGTACACTATCTCAACATATGCTCTGTAATATGTGAATTTCAAACGATATGGAGACAAGCTTTTGTTATGATATAATATGGGATCCATAATTACGAATTCCTAGTACATCCTCACATTTGCAAATGAGTCCGGTAACTGTATAATATGATTAAAACAACAACATACCCAATCCCGCCGGAGCAGGGTATGCGGGAGGTGGAATGCAGAAAGATCATACCCCCACCCTAGGGTAAATCCGAGAGTAGAGATACCTTCCACGGTAAGTCGAGACTAATTGTATGATATGATTGTGTACCAATATAAAGTCCATTTGTGTTCCAAATTATTGGGAAATAGATAGAGCGTTATGCTAAACATAACCCTTACAACAATTTTAAAGGTTCAAACATGCTTAACTTTTGTACTTAACCACTTTGTGGTAGTTATGGTAAAAGTGCAACACTTTTATCTTGTCCTAATCTATTGAACACAACCCGAAGTGGCATGTTTATCAAAACTTATATATTAAATATGTGTTCTGTTCCTTATCTCAGCACTTTTTAAGCTCTCATAAACTGTTACTAGTACAATGTTACAGTTAATCACACGTAAAGTATACATAGATATAATATATTTTAGGTACTCCTAACCCACCAAATTTACAGCTCCTAACAGCTAAAAATGAGAAGCATAAGCAATTGCTCCTAATAACTATTTAAAGTTTTTTAAAATTATACATATCAAACAGAGACTGTGACAATAAGAAGCATATTAGTGTATTTATATATGGAATAGAGTTCAAGGAACAGAGCATATTGACCTGATGTTTTGGATAATTACTTTTGGGATTCACAAAATCATAAGATTAAGGAACGTTTGAAGATGTTTGTTTGATGAGAAAACAAGTGATGGAAACACGAAAGATTGTTGCAAAGGTTCCAGAACCTGAGTGAGTTACGTATCAAGATCTGATCAAACGTGAGGGAAGAATCTTCGCTATAGACCCAAACAAGCTGACCCGACCCATAATTTTTAGTGTAAAATGAAAAAACTAAAAATGCTAAATCAACGAAATTTTTTATGAAGAAAACTTTCACAATAATGACTTGTTCATCCCAAATTAAATCTTCTTATCCATTTCTCATTTTCCTTTAATTTTCATCTAATACTATCAATGCATGCCAAATTCTTTTGTTGAAAAATTCTTTGTGGAAAACATTTATGGACTGTAGCATACCTTCTGAAAAAAAATCTATTGAGCTTACTAAAAAATGGCAACGTTATTGTCCCCGTTAAAATTTTTTTCGCTTGTCTTTCAAAAAATAGGGTGGTTGGTCTGATCATGTTTAGAATACGATTTGGATTTGGTACGGATTGAAAGAAAGTAAAAATAATTAATGAAATGAGATGATAGTGTTAACAAGCAAAAAAACCCGCGCGTTGCGGCGGGGCTAATTTTTTCCTGAATAAATTTTTTTGTACGTTTGGGAATATTTTTTTTGGGGCCGATGCGTTGTGGCGGGGCTAATTTTTTCCCGAATATTTTCTTTTTTTTACGCTTCGTTAAAAAAAAAATTGCGTTGCGGCGGGCTAATTTTTTCCCGAATATTTTCTTTTTTTGGCACAGTGCGAAATATTTTTTTTGGCCCGATTGTGACAACCATGACTTGAGCAGGTTAGTCAAACTATTAGTGTTGACTTATGTATCTGTTGCAATGAATGGGTTATGTGATTATATGTGTTTATGTGGATTATATGAGAAATTGGTAGTCAATCTATTGAGTGTGATCATCTCAATGAGATTGGAATGGTGGTGAGATTGGTTGAAGTCATTCGTTTCACTTTGGGACAAGGTAAGATTTTGTGATTTAGCGTTTTAGTGATTTATCGTGTAAGTAATTATATACATATACGTTATTAGTGTTTAGTAATGTTAGGTATGAATAGGTGTTAGTAGTTAGAATAAGAATGAAATGTGAATTTCTATTTTTGAAAGTTAGGTTAAAATAAAAATGAAAGTTATTTATTTAAAAGTCTAGTAAATCGGCGTTTACGCAAAAAGGTATACTCAAAATAAGTTTAGGTTTTATAAAACCTTAAGGTATGAATAAATAAGTAATAAATAAAATGAATAAATAAATAAAATAAAATTATAAATATAAAAATAAGGGGAAATCGGCCATAAATGAAAGGAAGGAAAAAATGGAAACAAATCTTACCTCTATTAAATTGGTAAAGATATATATCTTAACCTTTTTGTAAACCTTATAATGCCAAAAAACCTCTCCCCCTAGTTTTTAATTGTCTCTCAGCCGAATTTTATAAAGAGGAGGAAGGAAGAATTTTTTTTTCCAAGTTTGGTTGATTTTGTGTTCAGATTCGAAGATTTAAGGTATTATTATACTCCTTTGAGTTAATTAATTAAAAATATGTAATATTTATTATGATGGATAATTAGGTGTTTCATAACATCTGTATTAATGATATAATAAAACATGTATAATTAGTAGGGTTTATTAGTATATGGGTGTATTCGTTAGGGTTTAGATGGCGTTAAAACATGATTTAGATTATGGCAGATTAGGGTTGTGTTGTTCGGCTGTTATCTCAATGATGGTAATAGCTTTTGTCAAGTTTCCGGTGTCTATGATGTAGCTCAGAGAGTCTAGTTTCCAGAACATCCGGCCTCGAAGGTTTTTGAGGTCGGGAAGTCATTCAAACGTTAGGTCAGATTACGAGGTATAAAACCCCCCACTTAAAATTCGAATTTAGCTTATCCCTTCTACAGGAGTTTAGTTCTATGTGTCTATTAGAAATCCCCCAAAGGAGAGATTCTGATTTGGAGTCTAAGTATGGTTTTTAGGTCCAAACTTTTTAGTGTGCAAACAGATCCGAATTGGGACTGTTTTGAAGTTTGATTTTCTTAGGAGTACTTGTACAGTAAATGGCTTCTGGTAATCATAAGGTAGTTAATATATTTAAAGAACATATGTGTTTTTTGGTTGAATTATGTGAGGTCGTAAGTTACGTTAAGTCACGTTAAAATTCTGCAGTTTTGAACAAATTGTGACTAACTAGTGAAACTTGTTAATGAAGTGGTTAAAGTTGGGTATGGTGTCAGGGTGACCCATGGGGTTAATAGAACACCTTAGACATCCATCATATGATTGTTACATGTGCATTAAGCTTTTGGCTTAGTAGCGTGTAACACGAGTTATTTTGTTGTATAGATTGTGCTAGTTGTTGTGAGCTTATATGTTGGAATCTTTTGGAATCTAAGCAAAAGTGAGTTTCATAGCCCTTTTTATCATGTTATTTTGGGTGAGAATTGCTGCTTGTTGTCGTGTTAAAATGTTTTTTAAGCTTGTTGTAGTTATGTGTATTGGATCGTGGGCACGTTCCGTCCCGTTGTGTTATGATATGATATGTTTGGTATTGTGGATCCCAATATGCAAAACGAGGTGTGACGGTGGTAAGACTGCGTGAGCTAATATGAGGCCATGTAGCGCACATATGTAGTTGATATGATTGTGGATCGTGGGCACGTTCCGTCCCGTTGTTGTTAATTGTTGTCATGAATTGTTTTGGTAATTGCAGCAGCTAATTGAAAGTTTATTTTGGGGTATGTTATTGTATGTCGTAAACCTATGATCTCGTCACCTTTATGTGGTCGTTTTAAGCATCATTTTCAGGTGAGCTTAATGGTGCTAAGTGAGTAAGTGGCTAGAAGAGACGTAGGATTGCTTGAAGTTTATTATGTTCGTTTGAATATATGCATTGCATGAATTGTTTGGATTATGTTTTGCATGTCATTTATTGACGAGACCTCTTTCTCATTAATAAAGACACTGTTAGGTTTTGGGTATTGTTATGACACTTTGTGTCTTTGCTTTACTTTAGTTTTCATTTTAGTATTCTCTATATAGACACCATGTGTTGTGATGATATCCATTCTTGTTTACGCCTCGTGTTTCCGCCTTGGCGGGGTGTGACAGATTGGTATCAGAGCCTTTGGTTATAGAGAAGTAGGTGGTTGAGCCTAGACTATAACCTAGGGATCCTTCATGTAGATGCATTTAGGGCTTAAGTGTTTAATGCTATAACTGCTATGCTTCTCCTCTATATTTGCATAGCTTTTATATTTTATATTTTGCTAAGTTTTCATTTAGTTATTTTATCTACCATTATTTGATATAATATGTATTACTTTCTTAGTATTTTAGCTATGTTTTTCCCTTACCCGTAAGAAGTCTCGTTAGGGAACCGTTTTCCCAACTGGACTTAAGCGTTATAAGGAGCCTCTTGTGGAACCGAAGGAGATAGGATAGTTGATCGTTTGTCGGATGCGCGTAATAGGGCTGGACCCGCGGAGTCGGGTGATTCTTGCGGAGGCAAAGTCAAACCCAAGCGAGGCCTAGCATAAGTTTATCCCGTCCTTTACCTCGTCATGTTGTTATTGATTATTTCTTTCGGATATTTCGTATTTTGGAAGTCGTTGCGAGACTTTCGTTCCTTTATGTCATTTCGATTTCAATTTGATATAAGTAAGTAGTTATTTGATGGAGCATCTTTTATGTGTTAAGTTTGAGTGGTTTAAGATGTGCAATGTGGTATATGTGCTTATATGTGAATTATGATTGATATGGGTAATCTTGGAAGTAAGTACACGTGTGGAAGAGGAACTTTTAATTATGGTGGCCCAACATAATTATAAACAGGCATCCACACATAGTCTTGTGACCATGATGCATTTATTTGTGTTTGAATGTAAGGTGGTAGTGTAAATATTTTTTTTATTGATATGTGTATTAATGAATAAGGATGATGGTATGGGTAAGAGAATGTATTCTCTTACCTAATGAAGGATGTGTTAGTTGAGATGTATAGATTGTAAGTTTTACCATTCTATCTCAGTATTTGCGGGATCCTAGTATTGATATTATAGAGGTTGCTTTCTTTGTCGGTTGTTTGTTCGGATTTCCTAAGTCTAAGCTTAGCATCCCTTCATCGTACTTTGTTAGTAAGGATACCTGATTTTCCTATTCGACGTCTCGATGTATATTGGTTGTTCGGAATCTGCTTTTTCGGATATAGCCGCATTTCGTTAGTTCTTTCATTGCATTGATTACTCGTATGAGTATCAAAGGTTTCTTTTAAGCACTAATTGTTCCTAACATATTAGTGTGGATCATTACTCCCTTCTTTGTATATCCCTTGGTTTTTGTAACCCGTTGGCGATGTGTTAGTATCGATGCTTTTAGGTTTGCTCTGTTGATCGTTATTTTGGATAAGACCTTACGTTTTCTTTTGGGTACGTAACGTCTTGCATGAGTTTTCTTGTACGAGTTCGTTTGATTTTATTTTGAGTATATGGTTCCTGGTATTTTCTTTCGTCTTCAAACAATAGAATTGTGTTAGAGTCTGTACGGTGTTTTACGATCCCTGTTGGTATTATGGTGTCATTTGTTTGAGTAACATATTTCATAATTGATGTCTAATTATAAAAACTCTTTGGAAGTATTGTGTTAGTGTTTGAGAAAAATTATGTTTAAAATGATCTTTGTAAAAAGAATATGTTAACTGGTATATAACAAATAAGAATATGAAAATTTTTAAATGGTTTTATAAATTTTATTTTTATTATAAAAATATGGTTTAAAGTGATTCATAGTGGTAAGGTACGATATACCATTAGATAACCATCTCTAGATTTTTTTTTATGGACAACCAGAATTGGAATATTATATAGGATTAATTTAATGACAAATTTTATTTATTATTTAAAATGATTTTTATACTTAAAGTGACTTTCTTAATTTAAATTGATTTTTATAAAAACATTATTTAATTTGGTCTTTCGAGTAAAGTCGATAATTGGTATAAGAATTTCCGTCTTTCGTATTGATATTTTTTTTATGTGTTCATTTGTCGTGGTACGTCTGTTGATTTTCTTTCGTTGCATTTTCACTCGGTGCATATACGTATCCTTTCTTTCAAAGGATTCTTATGTCATTTGATCCACGTCTACTTGCATATGTGGAATCTCCTATATGCATTCTAGCCTTTGACTCGATATTCGTTTGTTATCCTATTCGATTGTTCGTAACCCTTGGAGTTCGTTGATACCGTTGAGTCGTGGAAGCTTTGATGTCATTGTGGGAATGGACTGGTTGTCCAAAAGGAAGTTTGTGATAGTATGTCATGAGAAGGTGGTTAGGATACCGTTGGAAGGTGATGAGATACTTCAGGTTCATGGTGAACGTACTCAAAGGAGTGTGAAAACTTAATGAAACACAAAGTAGATGAACCCAAAATTGAGTGATATTTCCGTCGTACGAGATTCATTGATGTGTTTCCGAAAGATTTGTCGATGACCACCACGACGACAAGTTGAATTCCGCATAGATTTAGTTCATGGAGCGACGCCAGTTGCAAAGTCTCCATATCGTCTAGCACCCTTGGAAATGCAAGAATTGTCTAAACAACTTCAAGAGTTGCAAGACAAGGGTTTCATACGACCTAGTCATTTTCCGTGGGGATGCACCAGTGTCGTTTGTTAAAAAGAGAAGCATGGAGTCCATTTGAAGTTAGCGTTGGAATTACTGAGGAAGGAGAAGTTGTATGTTAAGTTTACTAAGAGTGAATCAGTGAAGAATTGGGAAGTACCTACGACACCATCCGAGATATGATTATTCTTAGGATTGGTAGGTTACCTACCTACGTTTCATCGCAAACTTTTCTAAGATTGTTAAACCCCTTACTTCCCTAACTTAGAGGAATCAAAAGTATGAGTAGGGCGCAGAACGAGAAGAGGCTTTCTAAACTTTGAGGAATGATTTGTGTGACGCCTCGATTAATCGAATGTAGTGGTTGATGCGTTGAAAAGAAATAGAGAGTGAAACTAAGACGAGTAAGAGCAATGTCCATGACTATCCAGTCAAGTGTTAAGGACAAGATATTGGCTACTTCAGTGAGGACGTCCACGGATAGAGAGACGGCCAGAAGAAATTGATGCGTGACCTGGACCAACAAATGGAAAAGAGGGCAGATGATGGTTAGTACCTTATGGATTAAATTGTATAGTAAGTATGAGTACAAAATTCGCTACCATCCAGGTAAGTCAAATGTGGTGATTGGTGCGTTAAGTAGGAAGGAATGAGTGAAACCTAGACGTGTTCGAGCGATGGCTATGACTATTAAGTATGGAGTAAGAGGAATGATACTGACAGCCCAAAGTGAGGCGTTCAAGCAAGATAACGTACTCGCAGAAATACTACATGGTTTAGATCAACAGATGGAAAGGAAAAGGAGATCAAGAGTTTGTACTTTGGATCGTATATGATTTTTGTTAGTAGGATGATGAGGACGGTAGTAATGGGATGATGATCCGTGCATCAGGTACTTCGTACATTCGGGAGCGGATAAGAAGTACTATAACCTTGGAGACATGTATTGGTGGCCATGAATAGAGAAGGATAGCTATCTATGTTTAGGTAATTTTTGGACTTGTTTAAGGGTGAGATGCAATGTTAAAGACTTTTGGCTTGCTGCAACAGCCTGAGATACTTGAGTGAAAATGAGATAGAAACACCATGAATTTTATCACTAAATTTCCAAGATCAAAGTAGTGAGTATGATGTGATTTGGGTGATGGTCGATAGACTGACCAAGTTAGCTCATTTTCTAGCTATACAAGAAGATTTTAATATGTGAAGTTGGTAAAGATTTATATTGATGAGATAATTACAAGGAATAGAATTCTGGTGATGATCAACTCAGATTGAGATGGATGATTTACCTCGTGGTTTTGGCAGACGTTGTAGAAAGTGTTAGAGACACGATTGGATTTGAGTACTGCTTAGCATCCTCAAGCGGATGGACAAAGTGAACGTATGATTCAGACTTTGGAAAGATGTAATGAGGGCATGTGTTTGGATTTTGGTTGTAGATATCTTCGAGCATTGGTGTGCTAGTTTGACCTTTGTATGGAATGAATTAGTAGGTCGCCTATTCTTATGGAGAGAATGAAGAGAGTGTTTGACTGGGCCTGAGTTAGTACTAGATACGACAGATAAGGTAGTATTGATAAAAGAAAAGCTCAAAGCTGCAAGAGACCGTCAAAAGAGCTTATGCTGAATAATAGAAGCAAACATTAGAGTTTGAGTAGGAGAATCGGGTTATGCTAAAGTGTCGCCTTTGGAAAGGTGTTATTTCGCTTTGGGATCAAACTGGTAAGTTAGCACGAGGTACTGTAGGGCTCAATTGAGATTCTTGAAAGAGTCGGTCCTTTGTAGCTTATCGTTGAGATTGCTGAGGAATTAAGTGGAGTACATGACACGTTTCATGTGTCAAACTAAAACAGATGTCTGCGGTTGCTTGTCTGCATGTGTCATTGGATGAGATCATGGTGACAAACTCTTTGTTTTGTAAGGAACCGGTTGAGTATAGTGATGTGAAGTAAAGAGGTTAAAATGTAGACGAATGGATGGGTAGTTTAAGGTCTTTTTGGCTCGAAGCGAGGTCTTTAGGACTTCAGGTAAACTGAGTATCCACACTTGTTCGTTGAGCAAGGGATCATTGGGAGTTTTTAGTTAAAGTTAGGTACGTAAGGTTTCTTGTAGACCTTAGTATGCCCTTAGATGTGTTTGTGTGATTTTGGTTAAGATATAAAACACGTTGTTACAACAACTTAAGGGTTTTGATGAGTTTTCTCGATGACGAGCGAGGTTCATGTAGTGGGATGCTTCTTTTCGTTTGGGGTTGTTGTGTTGCTAATTGCACCCTTGTGGGGGTAAGCAAAGTCATTAGCAGTTGGATTCGGATTGTGGAAGTTAGTCGAGATTAAGGTTGACAAGACTCTTTGTTTTGTCAAGGAACCGTTGATGTTGTGGACCGAGAGGTCATGAGTAAAAGCGTAGTATGATAGCATTAGTGAAAGTTCGTTGGGATTCGAAGCGTGGTCCTGAGCTTACTTGGGAACGCAAGGATCAAATGAGGTCTAAGTGTCCTCAGTTGTTTGTCGATAGTGCTAATGCCTCGAGTAGTTAAATCTCGGGACGAGATTTTCTCAAGGTGGGGATACTGTGACAACCGTGGCTTGAGCAGGTTGGTCAAACCGTAGTGTTGACCTAAATATCTGTTCTATAAGTATGGGTTATGTGTTATATGTGTTTATATGTGTTTGTGTGGGATATGTGAGATTGCATAATCAATCCATTGAGCGTGACCGTCTCATTGGGATTGGATTTGTGTTGGATTTTGTGGAATTCATTTCGTTCACTTTTGGTGACAAGGAAATGATTTTGGTGATTGAAGCGGTTTCACGTTAATTGTGTAAGTAATTATACGTATACGTATTTATGTGTTAGTAATATTAGGATGAGATTAGGTTCTAGTAGTTAGAATAAGGAAGAAATGAAATTTCTATTTTTGGAAAGTTAGGATTAATAAAAATGAAAAGTTATTTATTTTTAAAAGTCTAGTACATTGCGTTTACGCAAAAAGGTATGCGCAAATAAGCTTAGGTTTTTATAAAAACTTAAGGTAATGCAAATAATTAAGCAATTAATAATTAAATAAAAAAAAGATAAGATAAGGGACTCGGCCGGATTTAAGGATTAGGGAGGAAAAAGGAAAAACAAATCCTACCCTAATTAAAATTGGTAAAAGATATCTATCCTAAACCTTTTTGTAAACCTTATAAATACAAAAAAACCTTTCTCCCCTTGTATTTACATTGTTCCAGCCGAATTTATTGAGGAGAGAAAGAAGAAAAATATTTTTTTCAAGATTGGTGATTTTTGTGTTCAAGATTTGAAGATTTAAGGTATAAATTATAATCCTTTGAGTTAATTATCATTAAAAACATGTAAATAATTATTATGATGGAATTAGGGTTATATAAAATTTGTAAATTAATGATGTTTAATCATATTTCAATGATTAGGGTTTAATTAAGATCATATGGGTGTATTCGTTAGGGTTTAGATCACGTTAAAGCATGGTTTAGATTAGGGCAGAATTTAGGACTGTGTTGTTCGGTTGTTATCTCAATTATGGAAATAGCTTTTGTCAAGTTTCCGTTGTCTATAACGTAGCTCAGAGAGTCTAGTTTTCAGAGGTTACAAAGATTTGATCACTGCGTTCTAGGGTCTAGATCGCTGAATTAGTTGTTTAATTCATGCAGAAGAAAGTAGACATTTTTGTAACGAGCATAATTATTCATTAAATTCAAAAAACCAATTACAAACATACTGGAGATAACCTTCAGAGGTTCCCTTTCCTGAACAGTTGGCCTCGCTGAGTTTTAATGGTCGGGAAGTGGGTCAAAGGTCGTTACAAAATCTACTTAGTTGTAAAACCTGTGACGAATTTCTGTTTTGGTTTGATTTTTCTTAAAATACTTAGACATCTAGTTAGGAGACTCTAAAATCACGTGGAAGTTAATTTATATATGTGTGTTGACCCTGATCTTTTGATATGTATGTTATGATGTTTAAGTTGGTATCTAAACGTCATACTTTTAGGGGGGTCAGAATTCTGGACGATTCTGGACACTTTGATTAATGAATTTCTAAAGGGTATTTGTAAAATGGTAATGGCTTTGGGAGAGCTATGAGAGGTTCATAGGAAATATATGTAGCATGGTGAATTTTGGAAGTGTTTAAGTGGTCGTTTCCGGACGTTGTAAGTGAGTATAAAATTCTGCTCAAAACCAGAAAATTTAAAGTGTAGCATTGAAGTGTAAATGGCATATGTAGGAGTTGGAAAAGGGTTAAATCAAGTATAGAACTATGGTAGATAGCTTAGATATCCATAATAGTTGAAGTTACATCATATTGGGTTAATTCTAATTATGTAGCTTATTGTGTGCTTAATTGTTTAGATTATCCGTGAAGAGTTTGTGAAGCTTTTGTTAGATTCTTTTGGGAAGCTGAGCATCAGGTGAGTTTCATAGTCCCACTTTTAATATTTTACATTGGGATGGAAATGATGCAAAGATGTTTTAGATGTGTTTAATCGCTGCGATTATGTGGTTTTACTTGAGGCCTATGAACGTTTATGAGTTATTATAGGTGATATGCTTAATGTTGTTGTGATTGTTGTGTGATTCCGGTTAGAGGGTAGTGCTTCTACCTATTTCCATATTCTAATGGAGGATTGTATTATAGATCCCATTTACTTGGTGATTACGGTTAGAGGGTAGTGCTTCTACTATTCAAAATCTATTTGGAGGATTGATATAAGATACCATTTATGTTGTGATTCCGGTGGAAGGGTAGTGTACTCTACTCATTCCAAATCTACCTAGTGGGTTTGAATTATACTCCTTACTCGTGTGATTCCGATTCGGTGGGTAAATGGATTACCCCTAAGCTTTGTTATGTTGGATCGTGGGGCCGTTTACGTCCGTTGTGATTGATTGTGAGTTGTATGATAGCCTATGTGATAGCTAGCTTAAATTGTTCTGCCATGATATGTTATGTTAATCGCAGCAAATTGTTTTGTTTTTTTTCTAAATGATTGATTTGTGTGTCTTAACCTATGACTCTCACCAAAGTCTGTGTTGAGTTTTTACGCATCATTTTAAGCGTGTGCTTATGGTGCTAAGTTAGAGCGAAGTGGCTAGAAGAGACCATAGGACGCTTGGAGTTTATTTATGTTTTCTGTTTGAATAAATGCGTTAGCATGAATTGTTTGGATTATGTTATGCATGTCATTTATTGACGAGACATCTTTCTCATTAATAAAGACACCATTAGGTTTTGGGTATTGTTATGACACTTTGTGTCTTTGCTTTACTTTAGTTTCATTTTAGTATTCTTTATATAGACACCATGTGTTGTGATGATATCCATTCTTGTTTACGCCTTGCGTTTCCGCCTTGGCGGGGTGTGACATCCCTCCCCATCTCCTATTCCCTTCGAGGATAGTGACTCTCTCGTGGAGGAGACCGACACCCTTCTTTCTCATTTTAATGATTCTTCAACTGAATATGAAACATTTTGCTTTAATATTGAAGAGAAGAGTAGTGGCAATACCACTACTCATTCTAATTATTCTCTTTCGGATTATGAAACTTTCTATTTTGATGACGATCATATTGAAGAGAAGAGTAGTGGCAGTACCACTACTCATTCTGATTTTTCTCTTCCTGAATATGATTAGTTTATCTTTGATCTTTCGATTGATCCTCTTCCTCCTGCCGATAGGAGTGACTTTTATCATGAGGAGTTCGCCAATGAACTCGCTCACATCATATCTTCACCGGAGTATGATTATTTTTATTTTGATCTGGAGACCGATCCAGGAGAGTTTACTACTAGTGTTGTGGAGAAAAATATATTTGATTTATCATCGACTAAAGAGAATCTACAATAGTATTGAGCTTTAATGTTTTCTCCTCTCGCTTATTATCCGATTGTGACTCCTCTCTTTCTAAGGAATTTTCCGAGATTGACCTTCTAGTCTCATTTCCCTCTAGAAATGAAGACATAATTTTCGATCCCGGAATATTCATTATCAAAAGAGTTCAATCTAAGAGATTTCAATTTTTTCCAGTGGACGATTTTCCTACTTTCTTATTCGTCAATGATTCTCTTCTCTTGATTGATCCTTCTAAGATCGAAACTTTTCTATCATTTCCCTCCAGAAATGAAGACAATGTTTTCGATCCCGGAATTCTCATTTGATGAATTTTCTCTTTCAACGAAGAAAATCTCCACATCATTTCTGAATACATAATTCATGATCGATAATTGTCATATTTTGAGTGAAATTTCTTTGAAGAGCGTATCTTCCATCAGTTTTCACCCCAAGGACAAAGAAATTCGAGGAGAGTCAAGCTAGACTCGCTCAAAAAACAAGCGTTTCGTGGGTGGCAACCCATGCTTATCATAGTAGTAGTAATAATATTATATTAGCTTAGATTTAGTAATGAATAAGTGTAGGGGGTGCTTCTCTCCATGTTGTGTTTCGTGGTTTTCTGTTTTTGCTTGCAGGATTCTCTATGATCTTGAAGACCTTCGTGCTTGTTTTCAATCCTCCAATCACTTGGTCTCCGATCATTTTCATGATTATATCTTGGGAATCCTTAATCCTGATCATATATATATATATATATATATATATATATATATAGTGTGAGGTTCTTTTCAGAACCAAATAAATGTACAGAACTGCGAGAACCAATCCTAGCCTTTGATCAAAAGAATCAATGGATGAAAATGAAATGGCATTATGGTAAATAAGAAAATTTTCGTCTGATATTTTTTATTAAATTAAAGGGCAATTCTGGAACTTCAATAAACATCAAAAAACACAAAAATAGGAGCAGTTACAAAAAGAATAAAAAAAATGCAACACATTAATTCTTAGTCTCTCTCACTTTCTCACTCAAACTCTCTTTCAAACCCTATTCTTAAAGTGATGCACTGCCACACATAAAATCTTTCCGGTTTAAAAAGTCATACGAAAATTCTACATCGAAGACCATGGATATATCGGTACTGATTTTGATCCGCCCCTCAAAACCACTCAAAAAATCAAATAGATCTAATTTCTTCCTTTAATAGGTTTCGGTGTTGGATATTTTTTTAAATTTGTTAGTATTCTTTGTTACATGTTGGTTTTCTATAGGTGAACAAGATATGTAAGTAAATATTTTTTACATCCTCTGGTGCCCATCACCAATCTATCAAAAAGGTCATGGAGTAATAGCAATGAAATGGTACTACGTTAATGGCAACTAGGTATCTAATTTTTTGTTTTTTTCTTTTCATATTTTGTTTATTACGAGTTATCAAAATAATTAATATTGTATTAGCAGATCTTATTGTTTCTTACTATTATGTGTTGTATTAAAGATCATTAATCAAATAGTCAATTGATGTGTTCTTATTGCTTTTTTTTTTGTTGTATTTTTAATTTATCATTCCTTATTATTTCAATTTTATTCAAAGAGTTGTGTTATAATTTTGTTTCATAACCTTTTTTCCTTGAACTTAATGATGAACTCAATGTACCATGATGAAGATTCAGATCTGTGTTGAAATGGTAGAGACGAAAAATGCACATGTGCATACATACAAAAACGATGAAGATAATCAAGGATACGTGAATGCATACGTGCACAGTCAAGATGATGTTGCAAAAACACATGGGTTGTGCTAATGTGCAGGCTCATTAATGGTTTTTTTTTCCACTAGTTTAAGCGATTGTAAAGAAGTAAAATTTGGATGTAAATTTGTATTTCATTAAACTTGCGCAATTCTAAGTTATTATTTATGTTGTTGATAAAGTGTTTCGAGATGTAATAGTTAGTTGCACGTATGCACATATGCTCATACATTAAAAGTTTAAAAGTAAAAAACATCTTGGTGCTATATTAAAGATCTAATTGTATACTTCAAAAAAGAATCGCACATCCCTCATCTTTTAAATAATCTTGATGTGGCAATATAAATATTGGTTTCTATAAACATAACATGGTAAAATCACAATGTTTAATAAGATATATACTTGTGCACACAAATTATTTTCTTACCAATTTTATAAACAAAAAAGGAAAAAAAATATTGCCAAAATATCGTCTTCTTCTTAAAAATTAAAAAAAAAAATACAAAATGGTAATTTTACCTATATACCTTTTAAATTAATTTAAAAAGATGAAAAATTTTAAATAATATCTTGGATTGGTTTATGATGGTTCTCGCAGTTCTGTACATTCTTTTGGTTCTGAAAAGAACCATCACCCTTATTATTATATATATATATGATTTTATTTCCCCTTTCACACTTGGAATTTTTTCTGACATTTGCCTTTTTGTTTTTAGTGTGGGGGTAAACCGATTATTTTTGATCATGAGGCCAAGATGTTCGATTTATAGGTGGGGGGGGGGGGGGATTTCTATCGAAATATGATCATACATGTGCTGTTGTGTCCCACGCAACCCCGTTTTGACCTTAGTTTTTTGCTTAATTTTGTGACATAATATTAAATTAGAAAAATATAAAATATCTCTTTGCTTATTGTTAGGAATTGTGAATATAGTAGGCACGTAGTTAGAAAATAGGAGCTTTTGACTTGACCGAGTTTTGTGCTCTAGCTTTCCCCTTAGCTTTCGAGACTAAGTATTTGCTAAACTTATAAATTTTGCAAAGAACGAAAAATGATAAAGTTGAATATAAGTTAGATGCTAAGCGTGGAGTAGTTGGATCTCTTTAGAGCTCATAGATGTTAATTGTGGCTTTTTGCTCCCACCAGCTTATTAAACGTTATATAATTGTTAAATAAATAAAGTTTCTTTGGTTTTTGCGATTCTTAGTTTAAATCCCTTCGTAGAGATTCCTTCTGGTGAAAGTAAGGTACACATCGAGGTTCTGTCAGTGTTGTGGGGCAATAGGCTACCGATTCTTACGGCTACCGTTGTCTAGGTAGTTAAAAGACCACAGGACTTGAAATTTGGGCCTATATAATAATATAATGATTTGTATAAACCGAGCCGAAATAAAATACCACTGGGACCCATGGGTGGCTAGCCATACCAATGTGGCAGTCGTTTAAAGGGTGGAGGTAATAATAATAATAAGAACTGTGGGCTGATAAAAGATTACTGGACCATGTTCGGCTCGCATACCGATGTGGCAGTTTTCAAAAAGAAGGCACATAGTAAAAATAATAAATCCGAGACTGATAAAAGTTTATGGTCATGGTCCGGCTCGCATATCGTTGTTGTGTCGTTTTCAAAAAAGGTCGAGGATCTCCTGGTAGAATTAAGACTTTGGACCTGATGGTCGGCTCGTCTATACCGATGTGACAGTTGTTTAAAGAACCGGGGGATAATAATGTTGCAATAAAATAATAATAATAAAGCCAAATTTTGACTCCGGGGTTATCTAAATAAAGTCTCCGTCTTTAGACTCGTAGTTGAGTTGTTTCGGATGAAATAAAAAGGATAACCTTTAAATCATGCGAATTTAAAACCTTAATGTGGACTTTATTCTCACCATATCGTCTCTTTAGGAAATGATTTCAAACTAATTATGGTCTAAACCGGGCACCTTTATAATAATAAGGCCTTAATATATTTAAATAAGTGATCTCGTTTTACATTTATCGAATAAAATTCCTTAGAGGAATTAGGAATAAGAGAGTGAAAAGTAGCTATGCGTACACAATTAGCATTTATGAGTAGTGTTAACATCTAATCTTATATTTGACTGTGATTTCGTTTTAAGCTTAATTTGAGGATTGTGAAAAGTCGAGGATGACGGAATCCCGTTTTTATTGCCTTGTTAAATAAATTTTATAAATTTTTATCCTAGTTTTTATCTATTATTAAATAAATGGTTAAAAAACGGAGTTGGGGTATCTGTTTGCGAATTAATGATTTTTGCACTTTTTAATGAAACAGTTTTTGTTTTTGTTTGATTGTAGACTGGGGTCAACTAATTAAAAGGAATTAAAATTATTTATTTTTCGGGCTTGTCTTTATAAACATGCAATTGTGGGACCATGATGTACATAATAAAGTATAGATTGTTGCGGAATAATGGTTGCCTAAAAGTCTACGTTCTTTGTCAACATATGAGTTAATTTCAAGGAGTTATATTGAATATCATTAGTGCGTTACCAACTACCACAAAACCACCACCAACTAATTATGACAACCACGACCATGGACGTAAAAACCTCACCACCAACTACCATCCACCCTTCTCAGCCACCCTTCACCGATGACCACATCCTCCCTCTCTCACACCTCGATACGGACAGCAACATGAACGTCCCATTTCGTTACGTTCGAGCCTATGCTGCAACTAACCAGCAACAAAATACCGACCCATTCGATGTGATCACCTCTGCTCTTTCCACCACCTTAGTCAAATACTACCCATACACAGGTTCTCTACATCGCCGAACTAGTGATGGAAGGTTCGAGCTACATTGCAGAGTTGGTGATGGAGTTCAAGTCATTCCAGCCACCGTTGACTTTCCGCTGAGCTCGGTCAACTACTTAGATGATGCGAACGAGGAGTTTATAGAATTATTAGTTCCGAACCCGGATGAGGAAACAAGGGTGAGTAATCTGTTGATCTTACAAGTGACAAGGTTTAGCTGTGGAGGGTATACACTAGGGGCGTGTGTGCATCATGCTTTGTGTGATGGGCTTGGGGCGACGTTGTTTTTCAATGCTATGGCTGAGGTGGCTCGAGGGGTGAGTGGGGTGACCGTTGATCCGGTTTGGGACAGGTCGAGTTTGTTGGGGCCTAGAGAACCGGCTAGAACGGACTTTCCTATTGATGAGTTTTTGTGTTTGGACAAGGACTTTGTACCGTATTCGGAGTTGAGTGAAAAGGTGGTTAGGGAGTATTATCATGTCAAAGATGACTGGTTGGATCAGTTCAAGGCTTTTCTACATGAAAAGTCCGGTTCAAACTTCACCACCTTTGAAGCTTTAGGTGCTGCTCTATGGCAAGCAAGGTAAACTTTCTGGAGTAGATTATTTGATTATCGCGTTCATAATTGCATATATATCCTTTCAAAAGTCTAACACGTGCCTCGTTCCATGACCTTTTACTGTTTTCTTATTTATCGTTCATAGTGTCTGTCTTCTGCTTCTACCCTATTCGGTATGTTTTCTTTTATGTTATTTATTTTCTGTTAATTATTTATTAATTGAAATATGATTTATTTTAATTAAAAGTGTACATGTTTCCCTACAATCTTAAAACAGATTCGGTGTAAACCGAATTAAAAACACTTTTGATAAATCAGATTAATATTATTAACAGATTTTATAAACTGTTTTCTGTCGAAACCAAGATTGAGTTTCTTTAGAAATCAGGTTTAATTAAACAGATTTTGAATTACAGATCTATAACGATTTTAAAAACAGTTGTTTAGATTAATTTATTTTGAAACCAAGATTGAGTTTCTATCAAATTGATCTATTTTGATCCAGGTTGTTATCATCGAAACCTAGTTGAGTTTTTTGATTTGGATTTAGGTAAGTTTATATAAAACAAGTCGAGTTTATTAGATATCAAGATTATTTTAACAGTTCTAAACTGTTCGTGTTAAATACAAGTGTGAGCTTTTGAGAATCTTCTGATGTAATTGGTGCGAACACTACAATCTTCCTCCTATTATCTAACATGGTTGCAAAATCATGACAAATATCGATTCATTGAAACAGATCGAGTTTCTTTGGAAGCAGATCAGATACAAGGTTATAGACAATCAATATTGAATTTCTGGAATACCGGATTATTACTGTTTTATTTATGTTGTGATTTGATCTTTCACGATTTGTGAATACTCCAGTAAACGTAACGGTGCGCAAGTTACCAAACAGTTGTACTAGCATGCTGAAAACCAGGAAAAATTCAATGGACAGAATTTTAAGAGGTGGCAACAGAAGATGTTCTTCCATCTCGGAACTTTGAACCTTGCGTGGTTCTTAAATGAGACTGCACCTCAGGTGAAACCTCCTAAGGAAGGTCAAACCCCCTAATGCACAGGTTGTGCAAGATGTGGAAGCATGGAAACATTCAGACTTCTTGTGTCACAACTATGTTCTGAATGGTCTGGTGGGCTCTTTGTACAACGTGTATTGCAAAACCACGACTGCCAAAGAATTATGGGAGTCATTGGAACGCAAGCACAAAACAGAAGATGCTGGTACAAAGAAGTTCTATAGAAACCTTGTTGAGTTTCTTTAGAAGAGTGGATCTACTGAAACCTTTTTGAGTTTCGTTGTAGAAATAGATCATGTGAAACAGATCTATTAAGATCTTCTTAATGAAGATTGACAATATCATATTACATATCTGTTTTGTTAAACATTATGTAATAGGTGATATTGGTTAATTATTTAGTCGAAAGACTTCCTTTAAAGTGGTTTTGTATAACGGATCTTACAAAACATTAGTGTTTTAAAACAAAAGATGACATAAAATCGTTTTTGTTAAGAAACACTTTAAGCATGTTGTTAATAGTACCAAATTAGTTTTAAACTAACCATGGGACCTCATATTAACAATATATTTGGAATGTCACGAGTGACATTAAAGGATCTGCTTCCGAACTTGTTAAAAGGGAGACCGATACTCGAGTTACGTGTACGGTAGATGCTTTGAAGCATTCAGAAACCTTATGTGCCATAACTATGCGTTATATGGTCTGAATGACATAAAAACTAAGGCCATGAGGGAATCCGACCTTAGGTAATGGTGGATTAGCACTTCGGTATCATGTCATGTATATGATGATAAGAGTTTGATTATCTCTTTCAATGCAGCTGAGAATGGAGAGATTGAATTTGGGCAACTCTCCAACTGCTAATATCAAGGGAAAAGGAGATGTGATTCACATCTGGAAAAGAGTCTAAGTTAACATTGCGGTTGTGTACGTGTCGGAGGTTCGTAGTAATCTTGTGTCCGGATGGTTGCTTAGTGAAATTTGGCTTTCATTATGTGTTTGAATCAAAATTGAGTTAACGAATAACATAATTTGAGTCTATATGGGGTTACACCTATAAATGTTTAAGCTAAACATATTTTCTAATGGTCATTTTAGTAAAATGAGTGTGAATTTAACTTATTTGATTCTTTAAATGTATGGCATGGCTGACTCAGACATGTTTTAAACTATAACTCAATATGTTGTCTAATTAAACCAAATTGGATAACAATGTTTTGTATTGACACGGGACTACAATTAAAAACTTGTGTGAAGCAAATGACAAGATTGTCTTTTTCGGTTGAACGGGAACAACCGAACCCTTGATATGTTCACATGGTTTTTGTAGAATGATACCTACTAGATAGCGAATAGCGAGTACTTCCTCATATTTGTGACGTGGTTAAAAAATATTACTTGAGAGTAAGGATATAGACAAGATTGTTCTATATAAATAAGTTGAGAATCAACGTATTATCCAAAACAAGGTGGTTCGAAGTCATATCGGAGGTGAATTTGTGTCTCCAATTCTAAATTTAGACACAAATTTATTGCACTTGATATAGAAAAGAATCGTGCCTTAGAAGATATGGTTTGGCCATTATTCTTAAGTTCCTAGTTTTAGCCATTGCATGTAGGGGTAAGCGAAGTCCGTACTCTATCTTTTAGATAAGATCCCTTGTAAAGAATATAAGATAGTTCTTATGAACTATGGATGAGAAGAAGACTATCTTATAAGTATTATAAAAATAAGGGGGGAGGGGGCATCTAGCTAAGATATATGCATTGAACCCCAAGGTTCAAAGGATTTGACCTGAAACTGTAAATTGCATGTTCTTACTATATGCTCATAATAGTAGTGTGTATGGTTTCTTTGTATTTGTGGATATACACAAGGATATGATAATGGAATAAAGAAGTGCTTCCTTCTTTGAAAATATATTTCCTTGTTCACAAAGGAAATTGGAAGATCATCTAGAATAAATGATGTAGTTGTCCAAGATCAGAGACAACGGGATGATAATGATCTCCAAGATGAGAGATAAGATCAACCCAAGGAAGAAGAGGTTGAACCTAGAAGAAGAAAAAGGGCAAAAAGTCGAGAAATCGTTTGGACCCGATTTTGTTTCTTTTATGGTAGGAAATGAACCTACTTCTTATCGAGAAGCGGTAACTTCCTCGAAATGGCTCAATGGAAAGAAGCCAATAAAAGTGAAATAGATTCTATTATACAAAACATACTTGGAAGCTCGTGGTTTTACTTTCTGGTTGTAAACCACTAGGCTATAAATGGATCTTCAAGAAGAAGATGAAAGCTGATGGTACCATTGACAAGTACAAAGCAAGATTGGTAATCAAAGGATTTAGACAACGTGAAGGTCTGAGTTACTTTGATACTTATTGGCTTGTTACGCGAATAACCTCGATTAGGATGGTACTTGCTATTGTCGCATTAAGAAAATTGGAAGTTAACTAAATGGATGTGAAAATGACATTTCTAAACGAAGATTTAGGAAAATCTACTATACATGAACCAACCTGAGGGTTTCATGGCTCATGGATTAGAAAGCAAAGTTTGTAGGCTTGTTAAGTCATTATATGACTTAAGGAAAGCTCCCAAACAAGGACATTAACTTTCATCATATCATGCAAGAATGTGGATTCAAAATTAATGGATGTATGTGTGTACTCATGTATTTATACATATATGGTATAATTATCACTAGAAGTGATAAGAAGATAAACAAATCCACTAATGATATGTTGGAGTCAAAACTGACATGAACTTCATTAGTTGTTGAATATGGTTCTTGGAACTAAGGTCATGTGAACCAATATGGATTTGTTTTGAAGTCAAAAACATTATAAGGACAATATTCTTAAGAGGTTCAATGTGGGGGTTCCGGCCTAGCTAGAATTCAATGACATTTTTTAATATAAATGTGTTGCCCATTTTGAATACTCAAAGAATATTAGGCATCTTATGTGTGTAATGACGTGTGTGACTTGAATTTATAACCAAGTCAAGTATACCAGTAATTCAAGTGATGTTCATTTGAATAGTATTACACTAGTACAATGATACTTATTAAATGAAATAATATTTTGATGATAGATTGGGTTGTGATAGATTGTGAATAAACATGACCTTATAATAAAGAGAAAAGATCCTTATTGAACAATATTCAATCAAAGAACAAATCATTTGATCTCAACTATTCATCATATTTTAATCTAATGGTTTAAATTAATTGTTATTTTAATTAAATTAAAAACCTCAATTTCTCCTATTTTTTAAAATTAACATATCTCTTAAACCGTTAATCGTTACGCAAAACTAATTATACCATCGCGACGAGAATTAAATTATCTTTTTATAGATAGACACTTTTATATACTTTCGACGATTTTTTTTTAATTTCCGCACTGAAAAATCACAATCACATGTGATTTTTACTACTTTAAATTTCAACGTGAATTTGTGAAATCACATGCGATTTATGGATTTATAAAATCACACGTGATTTGTTACTTTATAAATCACACGTGAGCTTGTGAAATCACATGCGATTTCTTAAATCACACGTGAATTTTTACACAACAAATCACAAATGATTTTACAAACCACGTGTAATTTTTTTCTAGAAATTTCTACACTAAAAAATCTTCGAAAGTATATGAAAATTATAGTCTACTGAAAGATAAACATATTCTCGTCATTACTTTAAAAATCACATGTGATTTTGTGAAATCGCATATGATTAATGAAATTACATGTGATTTTTTTATAAAATTTCGCGTTTGATGCTTTATTTTTCTTGAACATGATGCGATAAAGCTACTCAACATAGTCTAACAAGTTATGAGCAGTATTATTATGACACGTAGATCCACAAATATGGTTTCATAAAAGAACTAGCTTTTTAATTGAAAAAGTCTAGTGGTGCAGCTTGTTGCTCGTTTGACTTATAATACTATGCAAATTATAATAAACAATAATAATAATTACATATTTATACTGTAAAAAAACCCAAAAAAAAAAAGAAATCACAAGTGATTTTACAAATCACCTGTGATTCTTCTGTGCGGAAATTTCAACACTAAAAAATCGTTGAAAATATATCAAA
>BQNB010008439.1:58334-87770 GCA_026074375.1 Tanacetum coccineum
TAAATATTTACTTTAACTATTTAACATAAGTTATGCTTATCACATAAATATATTACATTTGATATATTCTTTAATTGTTTTACGTATTAACGCGTGCGTCCCTGTAGGCTCGAATAAATAATCCGGACATATATTAATTTATACTTGGACATATTCCAACATTAAGTAGGTGAGATCCTTAACCTGAGGAAACGATGGGGCTAAACATGCCAACTTGATACTATTGTTCTAGACTATAGTGCCTTCGGCCCTATTCAAAACTAAGAGTTGCACAAGATGCAATTATCGCTCGTCATTTACCTATTGAATTCACCATTGCTAGTAGATCAACTGATGTGATTGTGGAAGTTTAAGTAGGATCGTGACCCTTTGAAAAAATTAATGGTTTTATTTAAAAACTTGGGTAGTTAATTTTTAAAGGATAAATACTAAAATTGAATTTTGTAAATTCTTTTAATAGTATTAATTCAACAAAATTCGCAAAACGGAAGTTTTTTCTTTTCTTGAAAAAAACAAATTGGGTCTCCTTTCCTTGTGGGAAAGAGATATAGTCATTATTATCCCTTTTCTTTATTATCCCTTTTCTTTGAGAAAGCTATAATAGGAACGATAGAATTATCCTAATTCTAATCGAACTCATAGCAAACTTAGACGATTAAGTAGATTTCACAGTGTTAGGAATTAAGAAAGTGCTGGTCACTCCGTGTCTAGAGGGTCGTAAGTTAGTCTTGTGTTATGTAATAAATATGTACAGGTCTGGCCCATAGACTACCTATGGCTGGCCCATGGATCCTCTTAGGAGAAGTATAAATACCCTCATACACTTGGTAAGAGGTTGTGGTTCTAGTGTAACATTTTCTCTCTTAATGCATAAGATGATTATGTTATCCTTAATACTAATCCATTTCACAACATAAACCAAACACTAATACATAAGAATTTTAGAGAGAGAAAGAAGTGTAGAGAGAGAAAGAAAACTAGAGAGAAGGAGGAGGATTGTATGGAACACACTTTGTAAAAATAAGAACCAACACCCTCCTAACAAGCTAGGAGAGGTTATTTATAGTACTTATGCCATATAAGGCGTATGGACTAAGTAGAATGGGATGGATTCGGCTTTAGTTTGCCTTTTGGCCCACAACGTGTACAAGATTAGATTAAATCTCAAGCCCGTGTCCATAGCTAGTCTATTACAAAATCCCTAACACTTAAATACCGACACTGATAATAATGACCGTTACATTCTTTGTTTAACTTTATATTTCAAAGGCTAACAATATCCCTTAGTGGAGCGGTCGTCCTTTACTTTAAACTTGGTCTTTCTTGCTCTTGCGTCTTGGTATTGAACTTTGTTTTAGTAGACTTTGTTCCTTCATGCTTTGTGATACTTTGATCTTGAGCCTTTGTCTTTTAACTTTGTGTTCTTGTAACATCCCAAAACCGGTTTATAAGTATTTATTATGAAAAGGTCATTGGAGTAGTTTGACTGCGACTTTTATAAGTTTGAAGACGTTACATGATTGACTAGTCAAACCCGGTAGTTAAAATACAAGTATAAATAATATGTAAATGGGTCTAGAAAGTTAATTTGTCACATTTATAAAAGATTATGACTTGAAGTACAAAAGTTTTCCCATGTGGGATAAAAGATGCTATATAAGTAATGTGGCCAAAAATTAGAAGAAAGGAACCTCGAGAACGCTATTAGTCATTTGGAGCCAAAAAGTGCCACCTAATTAATATGATCCCCTAAGTACTTCTATCAATTACTAGAAGAAGTGATAAGTCCTGTGTGTGTCAAACAAAGAATGAAGAGAAGGGAAAAACTCAAGTGTTTATGTTTTTGATCAATTTATGAGGAAGTAAAGTTTTATACCATTCAATGAGTTTAATCTATTGGTTATAAAGAATCAAATGCAAGTAAGTATCCATTAATTGAGTTAATTGAAGAATTATTAAGAGATAGGGTTCTTGTAACCCAAATTGGGGGTTTGGGTAATTGTGTTCCTAAAACAATAATTAAAGTGTTCATGATATTGGGTTAATGTTAATTGATAAATGAATGTAAGAAATTGGGGTTTTTCATCATATGATCAAGATATGATCATATGATGATTAAGAATGGAATTGAGTAAGTTATGGGTTGAATGAACCCATGTTATTAATATCCCTTTAATATGTATAATTGTGGTTTAGGAAGAAAAGATTTGGATGATGATGATGATGGTGACATGCTTATGTTTATTTCTAGCATGGATTATAGGTAAGTAATTGACTTACAAGAAGTATATTAAGTTTATCATATTTGTGTTATGCATTATGTACTAGGGCTTTAAGAAGATTAAGACTTGTGTTCTTGATTAAGAGAGGAGACTAGTGATGATCGAGCTAATTGAGTAAATCCTTGTGGATGTGTCTTTCATGATATGTGTTCTTGTGATGAAGATGATTACTAATGTTGTGAAGTAGAAAGGTATGTAAGTTTATATGTTTATGAATGATTGTTATGTTAAGAGTTGTGATATGAATGTGTTAAATGAAATATAATGACTTGTATGTCTATTACTTACTAAGCGTAATGCTTATGGTTTAGATGTCTAACGTTTTGTAGGTTCTTCAAGAAGGTAAAGAAATTGATTAAAGGCTAAGATGCGGATGTAAAGAGTATGAGTAATTAATTGTACTTTGGAGCATAGAATAGACGCTGAGCTCCGTCACGTTGAACCCCCAAGGTGTTATGGATGGTTTTTAAGTGTCAAACATTAAGTGGTAATGTCTTTTGTATTGGTCTTATAATGTAATGAAGGTATTTGAGTCAATGGGTTTGATTGTATACTTAAGTGTATAGAAAGGGTCAAAACGTGGCATTTGGTAACCCCGTGAAGAATATGATTTTGGGTCATTTAGACCAGATATGATTATGATAATGTTTTATTATAACATAATAATGATTTCTGGAAGGTTTTATGAGTTTTCGCATCAATATAGTCAAGTTGGGAAAAAGGTAACTTTCTGTAGTGGCGTAAACTTTTGTTTATGCCATAAACTTTTCATTGGTAGTGATATTACGCCATAACCACTTAGGTTACGCTGTAATCTTTGGTCAGAAGGTTTGTTTTTTTTGTCAATCTTGTTTTTGTCGTAGAAACCAAACCGTAAAGTGTATGAATGAGTTCTTTACATCATTGTAAAGCTAAAAGAGTATATTTTATGATAATGGAACTTATAAAGGTCTAATTGTAGTGTATTTCAAAAAGGATGTTAAGGAATGACACAAGGTCATTCCCGGTCATGCTTCCGCAAAAGTTTTTGATTTCGGGTCAAATTTCGAGTATGAAAAGGGGCGTTTCAATTTGGTATCAAAGCTTCGGTCTAAGAGAAGTAGGTTTCTACTATAGGATGCCTATACTTAGACTACTAGTAGATGTGTATGCCGTAAGTTTAAATAACAAAGAATGTAAATGCCTTAGTAAAAGGTAGTTAAGTGTTTGCGGAAAATAGAATGATGATGCTTAGACATATTAATGATTATGTGATGTGTTGTAGTCATTGGTTATATGACTTTGATTTTGATTAGAATGTTAAGCGCTTATTAGAAAAGTTAAAATTAAAGATGTTGATGTAATTATGTGATGTAAGTATATGAAAGCTATTATATGTCTAAATGTTATACGAATGTGAGATCTATGCTATGTTAATTATATGTATAAGTAATGTAAGATGTATATGATGGTATGAGTTAAGAAGTGCTTGATGCTAAGATAAATGCATAGTATTGCATTTTAATAAGTAATAATGAAAGTATGTGAGTATGAGTTAGGTAATGTGAAGATGCTTGAATTATGAAAAAGTCGTTTAATGAAGAAGTATTATATTAAGTGTAAGTGCTTATATGAATTACTAATAAAAGTTGAAGTATGATAAGTCGTGTAATGTAAAAGACATGATAAAGTATTATGTAATGGTATGCTATGATTAAGTATGAGACGTATAAGAATGAATAAAGAACGAAAGCAACCGGTGATATATGAAAGAGGTGTATGATAAGTAAAATGAATAAATGAGTATATCTTAAATTAAACTAAATGAATG
This sequence comes from Tanacetum coccineum, assembly GCA_026074375.1. NCBI lineage: Eukaryota > Viridiplantae > Streptophyta > Magnoliopsida > Asterales > Asteraceae > Tanacetum > Tanacetum coccineum. The sequence goes on from BQNB010008439.1 coordinate 62,427, forward strand.
AATGGTAAAGAATGAGGCTAATATACGTGAAAATTTTAATGGGTTAAAAGAAAGTATTGGTATAGATTTGATCCTGAGGTCAAAGTGGAGTTGACAAGAGAAAGATAAATAAAATGTGAAAAAGTATATGTATTATTGAAAATGACAAGAGTCATTGAATCTCGCGTAAGAAAATGAAAGAAGATAAAGTGTGAAGTAGAATGATTTAAAGCAATGAAAGTAGAAATAAAGAGAGTATGATTAGAAAGGTATATAGATGATGAAAAGAGTAAAGAACGATAAATTTAAATTTAGCTTGGATCTAAGGATTAATGTGATGGTATCCTTCAAGATAGCCTAATGTGATGGTACCATTCGGGATAGCCTAAGAATGTTAATGATACCACAAGGGTATCGGTAATGGGCGATTTCCTACGAGAAGAAAGCAAAGTTTCCTTCGGGAAAAAGTTAAGGAAATTGGATCCAAGACTATAAAAGACGATATTAAAAATTAATGAGTAATTGAAAGGAGATAAATGAAAAGTAATAAAGACTTAAGTAAGTTTGAGTGTATAACAACCGTCAATTTTCGGAATATATTTAAATAATAAATCATATTTATTATTACATGTTGTCGTTTATAAAATTTATATGGAATGCATTTTAAAAAGTATGTTAAGGAATGACACAAGGTCATTCCTGGTCTCATGCTTCTGCAAAGTTTTCAATTCTGGGTTAAATTTCGAGTCTGGAAATAGGGCGTTTCAACTTGGTATCAGAGCTTCGGTCTAAGAGAAGTAGGTTTCCACTATAGGATGCCTAAACTTAGACCACTTGTAGATGCGTATGCCGTAAGTTTAAGTAACAAAAAATGTAAATGCCTTAGTAAAGGTAGTTAAGTGTTTGTGGAAAATAGAATGATGATGCTTAGACATATTAATGATTATGTGATGTGTTGTAGTCATTGGTTATATGAATTTAATTTTGATTAGAATATTAAGCGCTTATTAGAAAAGTTAAAATTGAAGATGTTGATGTAATTATGTGATGTAAGTATATTAAAGCTATTATATGTCTAAATGTTACACGAATGTGAGATCTATGCTATGTTAATTATATGTATAAGTAATGTATGGTATGTGTATGATGATATGAGTTTAAGAAATGCTTAAACTATGATAAATGCATAGTATTGAATTTTAATAAATAATGACTAAAGTAAGTAAGTATGAGACAGATAATGTGAAGATGTTTAAATTATGAAAAAGTTACTTAATGAAGAAGTATTGTATTGAGCATAAATGCTTATATAAATTACTAATAAAAGTTGAAGTAAGATAAGTCGTGTAATGTAAAGGACATGATAAAGTATTATGTAATGGTATGATATGATTAAGTATGAGACGTATAATAATGAATTACGAACGAAAGTAACCAGTGATATATGAAAGAGGTATATGATAAGTAAAATGAATAAATAAGTATATCTTAAAGTAAACTAAATGAATGAATGGTAAAGAATGAGGCTAATATACGTGAAAAGTTTAATAGGTTAAATGAAAGTATTGGTATAGAATTAACCATGAAGTCAAAGTGGAGTTGACGAGAGAAAGATAAATGAAATGTGAAAACGTATATGTAATATTGAAAATGACAAGACTCATTGAATCTCGCGTAAGAAAATGAAAGAAGATAAAGTATGAAGTAGAATGAAAAGCAATGAAAGTAAAAATGAAGAGTATATAGTTAGAAAGGTATGTAGAAAATGAGAAGGATAAAGAATGATAAAAATAAAAATTTAACTTGGATCCAATGATTAATGTAATGATATCCTTCGGGATAGCCTAATGTGATGGTATCCTTCGGGATAGCCTAATGTGATGGTATCCTTTGGGATAGCCTAAGAATGTTAATGATACTACAAGGGTATCGGTAATGGGCGAATTCCTACGGGAAGAAAGCCAAGTTACCTTTGGGAAAAAGTTAAGGAAATTGGATCCAAGACTACAAAAGACGATATTAAAAACAAATGCATAATTGAAAGGAGATAAATGAAAAGTAATGAAGACTTAAGTAAGTTAGAGTGTTATGTCGGAAGTGTATGAGTAGGATGGTTTATAATCTCATTATTTAAATAGATTGGGACGCCTCTTCATTTAAATAAAGAAATTGTGAATCACTGAACCATAAGTTTATATTCCTTTATTTGTATTGATTAGGATACTTCTCAATGTAAATAAGGGGTATAGATAAATGGGCTTATATGTTCTCGGCATAATATGATAGGAATTAAAGAAGTAGAAAATGGAAGTCTAGAATTAGTTAGATGATTTAGGAGATAAGATAGGCAAAATAAAAATTCGAGTGCGACCTTAGGTAAAGACTTTAAAAAGAAAGTTAAGTTTAGATGTTAAGAGTATAGGGTTAAAAAAGAAAAGTTGAATTGAGGTTATAATATGCCTTATGGCATACGGTGGTCGATAAGTGTTATTAGCACTCTAATGAAATGTGAAAGATAAAAGAAGAAATATTAAATTATTCTAAGTGACTTATAGTCCATGATGAAAATTTATTAAAAAGGAAGTAATGAAAGTAAAGTGTGATAATAGAAACGATGAAAGGAATGTCAAGATTACTATGGTTAATAAGAAAGTGTAAACTAATGTTGGCTAATGATAAATCGAGATAATGAAATTTCTCAAGTAACATGTAGTTCTTAATGAAAATGTAGAAAAGAAATGAATGGGAACGTAATGATATAGGTAAAAAGTTACTAAAATAAGATAATCGAAAAGGATAAATGTCACCTAGATGATGTTGGTAAATAAGACAAGCGTAAATGTGATAGAAATGAACGTGAAGTAGAACGAGTTAAGGATAAATAGAGGTATTATAGCATACCTAGGATTGCAAAACCATATAGGTTGATGCAACTAGTTAAGTATATGCATGAAAATGCTAAAATGAAATAAAGAGTAAAATGTGACAAAGTTATGGTCAATATTAGATGAAGAGATTTCGGGATGAAATTTAAATAAGGGGGATAGATTTGTAACACCCCAAAACCGATTATATTTGTGTTTAGCTCATAGTCTTTGATTCTTCATGCATGAATTTCTTTGTACATAATGTAGTGATCTTCGAGCTTAGTTTTATTGACTTGTGTGATCTTTGATCTTTCTTTGAGATCATCAGCCATAGTAAATCTCTTAATCATCCTTGTTGTGGTATTGCCTCCATGTAATGTTATGACCTTCAGACCGGCATGCTCACACTTTTATGGATCATGATAGCACACATCAAAGTTGCGGACGCTGTGTTGTAGGTCTTTCGGTTAACATGATGTCTTTGATTAGGAACATTAAGTGTGAGCATAAAGTTGTGAATTGACATGTCTCTTGCCATCAGCTGCTACCATCTACCATCGGGAATTCCTGCAAGTACATGTTAGTGGTAAACAGATGAAAGTGTCTTTGTTCACTTTCGTTGAATAAGGTTGCAAGAACCACGGTTCCCCGTTATTCAATATAAATACTGCCTGTGACCAGGTAGAATTTTGAAGAATCTCTTTGACAGGGTTTTGCAGCTGCGCTAGCCGTTCTTAAACAGAAGCGTCTGAAAGTAGACAAAGCACAGAGTGAGTGAACCAGTGAATTAAAAACCTACTGATTAATGAAAAATTGATTTGAAAATCAATCGCGTGTTACTCAGAAAAGAGTTTTTGTGACACATCGACGGTTTTATATCATAAAATCAAATTTCATCAAAAACACATTTGTTTTGAAAGATATACACAATCAATGTGCTCAAAAATGAGTTGTTGAGCACATCGAAAGGTTTTTCAAAAACTATTCGTCAATTCACTGCCTGAAACAAGTTTGATTCATAAAGAATTGCACCATCGTTGCTTTCCATGTGTCACAAGTTTGATCTATAGTAGATCTCACATGTCACCTACCAAGAGCTTGTTTGATGTTGGCTCTAGAAGGATTTCCATCTTCATTGTGAGTACTTTCGTATCACTCAGATGTTTTGGCAATACCTCGAGGATAATGCGTAGGACTCTTAGAATCTTTACTTGTTGTCACAGTATGTGATGAACAAGCATAGTTTGTATTAGTGTCCTAACGAGATTTATTACATTAAAAACTAATGTGTCGGGATGGTTTGTTTTAAACAAGTCACTCAACAGATATTTGCCTCAGATTAGGAAAAAACAAGCAGTTCGAAACCTACCAAAGTGATTGCACCTGAGCCCCTCTAGGAAGTGCCCAAACATAGTGTCACATCAGCACCCAAGGGAAAAAGTAGGCTCAAATGACATGGTTCATAACTACTACCTAGAGGAAAGCTAAGAAAATGTGCACTACTTACAGAAAACAAAGCAAATGAATGGAAAACCTAGTATTGATTGATCCTACTAGATGTAACCCCAACACTGTAATGGTTGCAAAAACCAAAACCTAGGAAATTGGGCATAGCATCAACTTGAAGTTAGTTCCGGGTTTCAAAAACAAGATGTTCAACTTAGGCAGACAGAAACTATAGGGAAACATAAGCCTGTCTTGATAGTTCAATGAACTTGCAATTACCTACTGCAAAAAAGTGCCTTTACAGTTGCAAATCTATGTTCTAGAATGCCGTCATAGAATACCTCTCAAGGTTAAAATCATCTCGTGCACTTAGCACAGAATAAGGATGCAAAAATACCATAAGACAACAAAGGCAGATATTATGCACGTAGAAAATTCAAGTGCATCTAAGGATAACCAGAAATGACAGATCAACAGAGACGAAGAGGTTACTAAAACAAAAAGATCTACTACTGTCCCTGAGAAAACATGAATCCTAGTATTTGTCTTAGTGCGAAAACCTATCGGGTAGAATCCTTTAGTAATGTTCGTCTTAGGTGGGCTTCCAACTGGAAAGCTACTTCAACTTACTTGACACGGGCGAAGGCTCTAACCTAGTGAAACTCCGCGCTGCGTTCCACCATAGTAGTTATCCAATCATTTCATGTCATGCAAAACTCAATCTGGGTTTAAGTGCAGGTACGTCACGTTTAATGGCTCAAAAAACAATACATAAACGAATATGACATAATTAGAAGTATGCAAATAATACAATGAAATAGCAGGAATGATCTAAGCCGAGATGTGGGGGGATTGTGAAATTTTGGATTCTAGGAAACCGTGCCAGATTGTGGTTTCACAAAAGTAAGATGAGGCTACATTCTAATGACCGTATGAACACAGTGACGTTACAAAGCCTCGGTCCCGTCAAACGATAGATGGTGTCTGCTGAAATTAATAACACTCGTCAGCCCCGTGCCTAATGTTTAAAAGTCGTTTCGAATCGCAGCAGATCAAGCCTCAGTTTCATGGAGATGATGTATGTTCCACAGCAGTTCAGGCCTCGTTTCTTCATCCATCGCACTTTCTGATCATAACCGTTCCGAAACTCATGGAATCAAGACCACAGCAATGACACAGTCAAGTTCAAAGCTGGTTCCAAAAGTTGTTCCTTAAGCAAACAAGACAGCTACATCAAGACAAGAGTTGGAATTACTATTCCACCATCATATAGCAATGCTGAGGACAACAGGTAAATATATACTAAATCAGAAAATCAGAAAATTTCCAAAAAGAATCTTCTCGACATGTCTCTTGGAATCGATAACATTTTCAGTGCTTTGAAATGTCGAATTAACATTGAAAGGGAGTGTAAATGTAGTTCGAGCGAGAGTTTGCAAATAAGTTTCAAAAACATGTCATTTCTAATTTTCTAAATGGTTATGTGCAACTGTCAGTACATGACCCAGATTTCAAATAAAGAAGGTTTATAACTTTTTCCTTCACAACGAGAAAATTAACGTTTCTCGGTCTCGGAGCTTTCTTAAAAAGACATTCATTGTTTTAGCTCAAGGAAAAAGGGAAAAAGGTACGTTTCAGTGCGCTTACCCTTAGCCGTTAGGAAGAGAAGTCCTCCTAACATCTGGTTTTTCTAAAAGTGAACACAATTTTTCAAGAATTTCTAGATTGACAATTTTCAATAATCTTTCAAAATGTGTGTTCAAACATCAACCCTCACAATGTTTTTCAAAAGACAAAATTTTAATTGGTTCCTATTGTGAGGGGAGTTTTTCGAAAAACAAAGTTTTAATGGTTCTTGGATACATCTTAACGACCATTTTATGTATTAAAACATTTCATCCAAAATGTTACAAACCATTTTCATGCTGACCATTTTTTCTCCAACAGAATTTTCAGACATATTTTTAAGCCACAAGGTTTTTCAAAAAAAAATAAGTGTTTATTGTTTACAAATAAAAGGGGTGAAAATGTAATTTAAAATATGATTTATTCGACTTAATGTGCTGACAGTAAAAGGTTTTGTGCGTTCGATCTTATACCTACAAACCATCTTAATTTCATGACGATTTCTGATGTCATAAGGTGGTTAGAGTTAGGAATCATTCCTATGATCCAACCAGAAACGAAAGGATCTACCCAAGGATATACAAGTTTGAATTAGCAGTCCTTAGGTATGTTTAGAGATTGAAATTGTGTATGGGAATTAGTGCCGACCAAAGATTGAGCTAACACTCGGAAACATAAACCTAAGGTGCTTGGTAATGACGTCCTCGAGTAAGCATTGAAAGGCGTGAGAATGAAAATGATAACGGTATGGATAAAGGGTCTAAAGAAAGATGACCTCCTCACAACTTAAGGACATGAATACTGGGTCATATACATATGCTGTCAAAATACAAGTTGATTGCTGACATTGAAAACGAACATCATGGACCGTGATGCAAATGCAAACCCTTCAGCCATTAGAGGTTCTCTCTAAAAGAAACTTGTCTCTTTGTCACGGAGATTACACACTTTATCTATTGACTTCTCATTCCGTGATTGTGTTATTGAATAGGCCTGGCAATCTGCTCCAGCCTCCGCGTACTAAAACCAAAGTGCACTAATCGACTCTTAGAGCCAAGAGATCAATCAAAATCTGCTAGGACTCATTCATTTATGTTCAAACACTTGTTGAACATCATCAGGTTTCACAAGCTGTTATAAGGAGTCCAAGCAATATATTGTGATATTTGCGAACATCCGAGTGATACTAATGTATTCACAATGAAGATGGAAATCCTGCTTGAGCCAGCATCAAACAAGCTCTTGGTAGGTGACTTGCGAGATTCTATATGAATCAAACTTGTGACAACTGGATATCGATTTGGTCCAGTAAATGAATTGATGGTTGATGAATTTTGATAAAAACATGACACTCTCGATGTGTTACAAAAAACACTTTAACGAGTGACACGTCGATTGATTTTCAAATCAATTTTCTCGTTTATCACTAACGTAAACCTGCAGGTCAAACGGTGGTAACGGCAACCTCAATCCCATTCAAATGCTCAATCTACGAAGACATACTATCTAGAAAGCTCAAGATTTAAAGACAAAGACTTCCGCAAACTCTGATTTGAAGCTTTCAAGATAATGCAAAAGTATGAGCATGTTGGTCAAAAACAAAAGATCGCAAGATGGCAAAGACGATAAAGACAATGACAAAGGCTCAAAGTCAAGATCGCAAAGCATGAAGGAACAAGCTTACAACGAAGACAAAGACCAAGAACACTCGAGCTTAAACGACAAAAGCAATCTCACTGATCTCATGAAGGAGTGTCATCAATGAACTCACTTCGAGGGAGATTGTTAGCCTCAATTTTATTGAGTCAATAAAGGAAGCTCGTTCCCGTGTTCAAGACCTCACTTCGGGGGAGATTGTTAGCCTCAATTTATTGAGTCGAACAAGGAAGCTCGGTCACTCTACGATGGAGCTTCGGTCTTTAATTAGTTAACGTTGTAATAGAATATTATCGGGAATCGGGCTCGATAGATAATCTAATATTGTATATGTTTCGGGTTTAATCCCAAGCAAAACCCGAGCCCGAGTCACTGTAAGTTATAATCCACGCGTAGTAGGGATAGATATATAATTATGTTTCCTATGAAAATATGCTATTTCTCACAAATATGTCTTTTTGCATATACTTTAATTTATCAGTTTCGTCTAATCTTCTCTAAAACCGGTATCTCTCTTTCTCTTTTCTTAGTTCTTGATTTGTGTTGTGATTCGTGAAGTAAAGTGTTAAAAGGGAACCTACATGTAATGTAAAGGACATGATAAAGTATTATGTAATGGTATTATATGATTAAGTATGAGACGTATAAGAATAAATAAAGAACGAAATCAACCGGTGATATATGAAAGAATTGTATGATAAGTAAAATGAATAAATAAGTGTTGGGAATTATATTTTCAGTTGATAAGACAAAACACGAATGAAACAAGATGGAAACATGAAGGACCAAAGTTGTAGTCAAAGAATACTACAAAAGATAAGAATTAAAAGATTTGGTCAAAGATAATGATTGAATAATTGGTCAAAGATAATGATTTGGTCAAAGATAATAATTTGGTCAAAGAATACTAATTAATTGGTCAAAGATAATATTATCATTATTAGTTTCCATGTAAACCTTGACTCCTTATACTATAAAAGGAGGTTTAAGGTATGTAGTTTATGCATCCATCATAGTTAGATCTCTCCCAATGAGAGTCTAATAGTTAGTTTATGTAATAGTTAGTAGTTAGTTTATAGACGTGTTATAGTCGTCTATATGTATTAGTAGCCTCAAGGATCATAGGATCCATGTTACAGTTAGGTAACGTATTAATAAAATTGAGGCATGAACGTTCGGTTAAAACCTTGTTTAACAACATTACTGTTCTTTATGATTTCAGAATACGTGCTTATTAATGTTGTTTGTAAACATATCTAGATTGTGCTTAATCACGGTTTCTCAACCATGTGGTTTTATCAGAAGAGGTTGCTTTGATATCTAAGGGATCTATCAAGGCTTTATTTATCTACTTTAAGTTGTTACGGATGGATTTGGATCTCGGGAATCGGAAATGTTATCTCACAACACGTTTAATTTCTATTGGATTTATGGCTCATTTTAGATTTATTGAAGAGGTGATTACCAAAGAAAATTGAATATTGCTTATTTGATGTTGTAGGTTGGTTTCACGGTTTGATGTTTTATCATATCTTCAAAATGAGTACACTTTTGAGGTAACTTGTTTGCGTTTGTATGGTGACCTGACAGACTTTGTCGCATCTAGCAAAGGTGTATGATTTATTAAAATGTGGGTTGCTTAATGACTCACATTGGCTAATCACTTTAATGAAAGGTAGTTCGAGTTGTTTTGGGTGGTGAGGGGTGTTTCGGTTTATGGTGCTCAGTGTGGCTGAAATTTTTGTAGTGAATGAGGATCTTTGTCAAGGAGATTTCGGATTGAGTGTCTTGAGGGAGAAAAGCGCTGTACGAATAAAAAAAGAAATTAGTTTTTTAATGAGGGAGTGGCAAATATGTTAAACTATTAACATTGCTTGTGCATAGGAGAATGCCACATTATAAGTAATTTAATTGTTTGTGGATTGTGTTGACTATTTACTCCATCAAAAGTTCTATAAAGCCGATAGGAAATATCTATACCGTTAAAGCAAACTACTACCACAAGGACATATTTTGGCTAACGTGACTGTCAACTGGGATTGTGCTCAAGATGCCAAAAAATGGGGTATGTACTGAATGATTGATCGTGTATCTAAAATCAAGGCCGAGAGCTCTTTAACGAACTGGGATCGAAAAAGCTGTTGACACAGACTGCAGCCCTAATGCTTGATCGTCGCAATGGCACCCGCCAAAGTATCAACATACCCCCCAACATCACCACTATCCCCTAATCTTCCCAAACCGCACTACCCACCCCCCTCTTCTTTAAACCCCTCTCCCCAACCATACCCACCTATTTACGTATCTCCAACCCGCCCAACATACATCCAATTACATCCCATCCAACACCTAAATCCCCACGTACCCTAGCCACAAAAATCCTACAAACCCAACCCGACTACACTAACCATATCTCTACCTTCTCCCTAACATTTAATTACTCCTCCAACTTAGATTTCTTCCCCACATCCACGTCCTACACACTCGTGTGCGATCACGAACATAAGAGCCCCCTAACTGTGTTCCGAGATTCAAGATAATCGACTCTTGGTTAGCCCATTACTTTCAGCCAAGGGAAGCTTATTAGCACTTAAATGTTTAAACCATCTCCTGCAGGCGCTCTGAACTACTGAAGACCCCTACTTGATTACATAAACAAAAAGGGGAGGAGGAAGTTTCATTTCGCTTATTAACTTCAGGGAGGACAGCTTTACCTGCTATTGGGTTTTGTCATTATCAAATAGGGGAAGATTGTTGGGAATTATATTTTCAGGTTGATAAGACAAAAACACAAATGATACAAGGATGGAAACATGAAGGACCAAGTTGTATGTCAAAGAATACTACAACAAGATAGAATGAAAGATCTTGGTCAAAGTAATGATTGAATTAATTGGTCAAAGATAATGATTTTTGGTGTCAAGATAATAATTGGTTCAAGAATTACTAATTGATTGGTTCAAAGATAATATTTGGTCAAAGAATACAATTGATTTTATCATTATTTTAATTATTAGTTTTCATGTAAACCTTGACTCTCATATACTATTAAAGGAGGTTTTCAAGGTGTGTAGTTTATGCATCCATACTAGTTAGATTTCTTCCCAATGAGAGTCTAATAGTTGTTTATTGTATTAGTTAGTAGTTAGTTAGTTTATAGACGTGTTATAGTCGTCTATGGTATTGTAGCTCAAGGATCATAAGATCCATGTTACAGTTAGGTAACGTTTACGAACAATTGAGGCTGAACCGTTGTTCGGTTTTAAACCTTGTTTAACAACATTACTGTTCTTTATGATTTCCGCTGTGCTTATTAATGTTGTTTGTAAAACATATCCTAGATGGGCTAAACGATTCTCAACAATAAGTATATCTTAAAGTAAACTAAATGAATGAATGGTAAAGAATGAGGCTAATATACGTGAAAAGTTTAATGGGTTAAAAGAAAGTATTGATATAGAATTGACCATGAGGTCAAAATGGAGTTGACAAGAGAAAGATAAATGAAATGTGAAAACGTATATGTAATATTAAGAATGACAAGAGTCATTGAATCTCACATAAGAAAATGAAAGAAGATAAGGTGTGAAGTAGAATGATTTAAAGCAACGAAAGTAGAAATGAAGAGTATATGGTTAGAAAGGTATGTAGATGATGAAAAGGATAAAGAATGATAAATTTAAATTTAACTTGGATCCAATGATTAATGTAATGATATCCTTCGGGATAGCCTAATATGATGGTATCCTTCGGGATAGCCTAATGTGATGGTATCCTTCGGGATAGCCTAAGAATGTTAATGATACCACAAGGGTATCGATAATGGGCGAATTCCTACGGGAAGAAAGCCAAGTTTCCTTCGGGAAAAAGTTAAGGAAATTGGATCCAAGACTACAAAAGACGATATTAAAAATGAATGAGTAATTGAAAGGAGATAAATGAAAAGTAATGAAGACTTAAGTAAGTTGAGTGTTATGTCAGAAGTGTATGAGTAGGATGGTTTATAATCTCATTATTTAAATGGATTGGGACGCCTCTTCATTTAAATAAAGAAATTGTGAATCACCGAACCATAAGTTTATATTCCTTTATTTGCATTGATTGAGACGCTTCTCAATGTAAATAAAGGGGTATAGATGAGTGGGCTTATATGTTCTCGGCATAACATGATAGGAATTAAGGAAGTAGAAAATGGAAGTCTAGAATTAGTTAGATGATTTAGGAGATAAGATAGGCAAAATAAGAATTCGAGTGCGACCTTAGGTAAAGACTTTAAAAAGAAAGTTAAGTTTAGATGTTAAGAGTATAGGGTTAAGAAAGAAAAGTTAATTGAGGTTATAATATGCCTTATGGCATGATGTAACGATTATAGTGGTCGGTAAGTGTTTTTAGCACTCTAATGAAATGTGAAAGATAAAAGATGAAATATTGAATTATTCCAAGTGAATTATATTAGAGTGATTGATTGAAAAAATTTATTAAAAAGGATGTAATGAATGTAAAGTGTGAATAATTGGAACAACGAAAAGAATGTCAAGATGGACTATGGTTTATAAGCAAGTGTAAACTAATGTTGGCTAATGATAAATCGAGATAATAAAATTTCTCAAGTAACATGTAATCTTGATGAAAATGTAGAAAAGAAATGAATGGGAACGTAATGATATAGGGAAAAAGTTACTAAAATAAGATAATCAAAATAGATAAATGTCACCTAGATGATGTTGGTCAATAAGAAAAGCGTAAATGTGATAGAAATGAACGTGAAGTTAATACGTACGTTAAGGATAGAATAGATGGTATTATAGCATATCTTGGGTTGCAAAACCATATAGGTTGGAATTGAATATTGTTATGGGATTTGTATGAAATTTATTAAAAATAAATGAGGAGTAAAATGTGACCAAGTTATGGTCAACATTAGATGAAGAGATTTCAGGGACGGAATCTAAATAAGGGGGATAGATTTGTAACACCCCAAAACCCAGTTTTAAGTATTTTCTTACGAAAAGGCCATTGGAATAGCTTGACTATGACTTTTATAAGTTTAAAGACGTTACGTAATTGACTAGTCAAACCGGTAGTCAAAATACAAGTATAAATAATATGTAAATGGTTTTAGAAAGTTAATGTGTCACATTTATAAAAGATTATGACTTGAAGGACTAAAGTTGCCATGTGATAAAAGTGCTATATATGTAATGTGGCCAAAATTAGAAGAAAGAAACTTGAGGGACCTATTATGTCATTTGGCCAAAGTGCCAACTAATTAATATGAAACTACTGGTACTATCTTTCAAGTCCAAGAAGTGTTGGTTGTTTCATGTTTCGATGCAACGGAGGTATGCTTCCACCCCATTATATATCCCCTCCCCTTTTCTTTCCTCCACTTCATAATAATACCAACCCCACATCATTCCTCTACCCCACACCCCTTACCCCAAACCCCACCCCCTCCCCCCTTAACCAACACTCAAAACCCCACACACCCACCCCAACTAGATATGACTGTATCATCGCCACAATAGTGTTTGTGTCGACTACCCATCTTCACCCCCCCCTCCACCCTACAAATTTTCCCCCCACTATCCCCATAGCTCTCACACACTATCTCAAAGACCTCACATATTATGATGATGATATGCTCACAATTGAGTGAGTGTATAGTGATGTTGTGTGAGTGTGCACGATGTGTCATTATTGTGACGTGTGAATCCAGCTCAGCGCAGAGACTCCGCTCTTGTGATTAACACTCTCTCAAGAGCACATAGCACTCTCGTTGTGACATGTAAATAAAGACAGAGAGACAGAATTATATATCACACGCTCTCCCTCACCTCACACTCAGATTCGCAGCCACTCCCCCCCTCCCCCGCCCCCCACACATCACTGCTCCATTAGATTACGCGCGCTCTAGCTCATCTCGATCAGATAGTATCGAGACCGTGTGTGACCTTCCTATAGTATAGTAGGAGAGAGAGTGTGTGTGTGTTTGTCTGCTGGAAGAGATATATGTTGTGTGATGTGTGTGTCTCTCATTGTCATGAGATAGAGTTGGTGTGCGCTTTGGCCCCCTTGGTGGCGATGGTATTTTAGGTCGATCAGCTTGTGATTAAGATGAGATTTGAATGTTGCTTGAAGTAGAAAGGTCAGTGTGTGTGTGTGTTGTATGTGTTGTGTGATCTCGCTCTCTGTGTGTGCAGTTGTACTCGAAGATTGTGAGATAAATAGAGAAGATATGTGTGTGTGTGTGTGTGTGCTCTAGAGAGACTTTGTTAGTCTCTTGTCCTAGTACCATAGATCACCAGTTACTAGCTTGTACAGAGACGCTCTGTGGTGTGTGTGTGTCTCTCAAAGTGTAGATAGCTCTCGTGTGACATAAGAGTAGAGATGGAGTGGACTTTGTGCTTGTCGCTGCTCATCAGATAGAGAGAGACTGTATAGAGTAGAGAGAGATGATGGACCGGCTGTCGCTATGTATATAGAGAGTATCCGCTGTGTGTGATGTGTGTGTGTGTGTGTGGTGCCTCTCACGAGAGTAGTGGATACTGTCTCCCCCCCCCCACCCCATCTTCCCTGCAGTTGTTGTGTGATATAGAGAGAGAATTTCTAGATATGTGTAGTGTGTGTTTTGTATTGCGTGGTTGGTCGCGCTGCCCCCCCCCCCCCCCCCCTAGAATAGGAGGGGCTTCTCACTCAACCACGAGGTTTCACGCAAGACGCTCTGTATGTGTTGTGTTGTGCCCCCCCCGTCAAAACTGTAGCGCTATTTTTGTTGTACTCGGTGATGGTCACACAACCCCCCCCCCCCCCCCCCCCCCCCCCCCCCCCCCCCCCCCCCCCCCCCCCCCCCCCGTCCCCCGCGACCCCAACCCCCCGCGCCTCCACCCCTCCACCCCCCCCCCCCCCCCCCCCCCCCCCACCCCACCCCCCCGTCTAGATCCTGCAGATAGATTGTGATGAGAGAGGATATTATACCCGTGTTTACGCGACGTATGTTGGTGTGTGAGATGTGGTGTTGATGATAATGTGGGGGTATGACAGATTGTACATAATTAATGCATGTTCTGGAAGGTTTTATGAGTTTTCGGGTCAATATAGTCAAGTTGGGAAAAAGGTAACTTTCTTTAGTGTTTACGCCGTAAACTTTTCATTTGCAGTGAGATTGCACCATAACCACTTAGGTTACGCCGTAATCTTTGGTCAGAAGGTTTGTTCTTTTTGTCAATCTTGTTTTTGTCGTAGAAACCAAACCGTGAAGTGTTAGAATGAGTTCTTTACATCGTTGTAAAGCTAAAAGAGTACATTTTATGATAATGGAACTTACAAGGGTCTAATTGTAGTGCACTTTTAAAAAAGGATGTTAAGGAATAACACAAGGTCATTCCTGATCTTATGCTTCCGCAAAGTTTTTGATTCAAGGTCAAATTTTGATTATGAAAAGGGGCGTTTCAATTCTGAGATCTTCAAATCTTTCCTTGTTTTGGATGCACTTGATATGAGTAACTGGTACTTTACTCTTGACATTGATGGCGACCGACACTAGTTATCTAGACATTTTGAATTTATGTGCATCCTTAAATCGCCTTGTGTTATGGACCAACATACTCCTATTTTTCATCATCTTGAAAGCTGGCTAACAATCTTCCCTGACAATCTTTGTTGGCTTATGATCCTTGATATGACAATCTTTATTCAAACATTATGGAAGATCTTTGACTTTATAGATTTTGAGCTTTCTTGATTACTTGGGACTTTGATGTAATTTGTGTAAGTTTGGAGCTTGAGTGTGAGTTTGTGGTAATAAGATTGACGGTGTTGGATCTGAGGTGGTTACGCCTTATGTTACCTGCATGTATAAGGGTTAACAAATAAACATAAATATAGAAGAATGCCTTGTACATCCCTCGATGTTTGGTAACATTAACCTCCAGTTCCGTGAGGACCGTTTTACAATATAAATATTGTACCTGCGTCACCAGAATTCAATTCATGAAAGAATCTCCTTAACAGGTTTTCCAGCTTGAAGTGTGGTTTATCTAAAACTGACACGTTTAGAGATGCTAACGAAGTTCTTCGATATTCCACAACCGTTCCTGAATCCGGATTCCCTTTCGAGATAGGATAACAATGAATTCTGGTGAATCATTGAAGTTAACTTTAACAATTTTAAGTGTTTCCCGTCAATTCAAAAAACATGGATCACATTGGATTTCCAGTTAGCATAAGTTTGATTCATAAAGAATCTTGAAAGTCATCTACCACAGTGCTGTTTGATGTTGACACTGGAAGGATTTCCATTTGTCATTGTGAAATACTAAAGAGTATCACTCTGAATGTTCTGGCAAGATCACAAGGATAATACGTAGGACTTATTAATACCACTTATGAACTGTGAGCAGCAAGTGTTTTACATTTATGTATCCTATTGAGATTTATTTTTTGATATCTTGGCTCTAGACTCGATTAGTGTACTTTGGTGTTAGTGATCGGAGGCTGGAGCAGACCGCTACATTTTCAATATCAACATTCTCGGAGTGAGAAGTCAATAGATAACGTGTTTATCTCCGTGACAAATGAGACACAAATCTTTTCATAGAAACTTGAATGGCTGGGAAGGGTTTTGCATTGCATCACTGGGTCCATGATGACTATCTTCAATACCACACATCATCTTTGTGATTCTGATAGCTTATGTATTGACCCAGTTTCTGCCTAAGTGTATGAAGGGGTCATTTCTTTTCGCCCTTAACATAACTTTTCTTTTTCATTCTTCAACCATTTCAATGTTTACCAAGACGTCATTACTATCATTATGTTGTGATTGTTCCGGTGATAACTCATGCCTTAGTCAACATTATTCCTTTTTCTCATTCATCTCCAAATGATACCTAAGGACTTCTAATTTAATTATGGAATGTCCATGGGTAGATTCCTCCGGTTCTGGTTGGATCATAAAACTAATATCTAACCTTAACCACCTTATGACTTCATAGAGGTCGTGAATTAGTTGGTTGTTGGGTATAGAGATCGAAACCATAAAACCTTGTTTGAAAACCAATCAAAGTGTTTGATATAAATCAAAACATTTAACACTTTGAAAGTTTTATTTTGAAATGCTCTCCCTACACACATGCATCGATATTCAAAATTGTTTCGCACATGAAGGTAAGAGTTGAAGCACAAACTCTTAAGTCTTTGTAGATCACATGAATTAATCACATATATTAACTACATTTTCTTGATCACATTTTAAACACATTTTCTCCCCTTATCGAAAATAATAAGTCTCTTGCTATTTTAGATACCAATTGACTTAGACTGTGACATGCAATTTTGCACAGGGAGAAAAATGTTAAAACTTAGCATGAAATTTGGAACATTTTTATTAATGTTATAAACAAAATGAGAAAACTAATTATGTGAAAGTGTGCTTATATCTAAAACGGATGGTCACAAAGCCGCTAACAACGGTTTTCGAATACCTTAGAACGGATACATCCGAAGACGCTAACAACGCTTTTTGAGTACCCTAGATCTGATGTAACTTCGATCGCTAACAATGCTTGTCGATATATTCACACTTGTCAACAACTATTTTGACATTGAATATTTACTTTTTGTTTATTAATCATTTACAACCGTTGAGCACAATATTTTGAAAGATATCACTTGAATTGACATTTAAAACATTCTTGAAAACACTTTAATCCAAGATTCTTGTGTATTCTTGTAGTAAACACATAAAACTTTCATAAAAATGTAAACTTTATGAATCTAACACACTAAAAATTAAGTTTTTAACCTTCTTTTTTACCCCAAAAAGGCTCCGAATAAAACAGTTTTTAAAACTAAAACACTCTTTGAAAGTGACTGTTTTAGTTATTGGAAAATAGATTTGAAACTTATGTGAAATCCAAAGATCAAGATCTTTGGCATATTATCATTAATGGTGATTTTCCATCGGTTGTCAAAAACGCAACTACTCAAGCTCTTGAGGTAGTTCCTTTTAAAAATCAAAACGACAACCATAAAAAGAAACTTGCTAAAAATAACAAGGCTAAAATGGTTCCTTTACCTAAAAAGGAATACAAATGAATTTTTATGTGTAAAACGGCTAAAGAAATTTGGCAATCGTTGTTAATCACACATCAATGTAATAGCCAAGTCAAGGATAATAAAATTGATCTTTTTGTTCAACAATATGAACAATTTTTTATCATTTAAGAAGAATCTATAGATAGCATCGCTAGATTTAGCGCTTGAATAAGGTTTCTTTAGCAAGAATTACGTTAGAAAGTTTCTTAGGGCTCTTCATATGAAGTGGAGGGCTAAGGTCATCGAGATTGAAGAATCAAAAGATTTGTCATCACTAGCTCTAGATGAGCTTATCGGTAATCTCAAAGTAAATGAGGTAATCATGGAAAAGGATTATGAGATCTACAAAGGCAAGAAGGATAAAATGAATTCCATTTCCTTGAAAGCTAAGAAAGAGTCTAGTGATGATGAAACTTATCGGATAGTGAAGACGGAGATATGCTATGGCTGTAATGGACTTGAAGAAGTTCTTTAGAAGAAAGGGTAAATTCGTTAGATAGCTACGTGACAAAAAGAAGTCATTCCGGAAAAGAGACGATAAGAAGGGAAAGAATGATCAGAAATGTTTTAGATGCGCAGACCCAAATCATTTCATTGGTGATTTTCCAAAGCCTCAAAGAAACAAGGACCAAAAGACATTTTTCGGAGGTTCTTAGAGTGATAGCGAGGAAGAGGACAATGAAAAGACCAACGAGGCTCAATCATCTAACGAGGTAATTTTCGACTCTTCTTGTTTTAGTGATAATGCTTCTTCTATGGATGATGATACTATGCAAATTGAATATAACAAATTATGTGAACTTGGCTTAAAAATCTTTAACACAAACAAGTTTTTAAAAACTAACAAAAGTCTTTTAGAAAATGAAAATTTTGAATTAAAAGAAAAAGTTAAAAGACTTGAGAAAACAAGCCATTGAAAGTGAATGCGATTCATGTCAAGAACTTCGTTTGGAAAATAATAAACTCAAAATAACACAATCTAAACTTGTTAAAACGCATCAAAGTTCATTAAAATTGAACAAAGTACCCGTTCGTTAAAAGAAATGTCAAAGTTACAAAAGTTATCAAATGATAAAGTAGGACTTGGGTTTAATATAAATGAAACAACAACTAGCAAAATAAAACAAGTAAAATTTGTCAAGTCAGCCAAAGTTTTGGCAGGGGACTGATCTTTTAACAAAGAAGATTGATCCTTAACTCAAAGATCCGTGGATCCGTCTAAGTGCCAAAACGGAACATAATCTATTTTTAAGCCTACCACTTCATCTCGACTGGATATTGTTATTGTTAAGAAGAAAGCAATACAAAATGCTAATGAGAACACCATCAAGCAACCTCTTAAGTCATCCGTAAATAATGGTTTATGATTTATCAAAACCGAGTCTAAGTCAAAAACACATCCACCTAGAAGAACAACTTCTTCTCAACCAAGGTCAAAAACACATCCACCTAGAAGAACTACTTCTTCTCAACCAAGGTCAAAAACACCTTAACATATAACTATATAAGAAAATTTTCTTCTCAACCTAGGTCTAAAACACCTAAACCTAGAAGAAATTCTAGTGGTCCTATGTACCCAAATTATTATCCCATGAATTGGAACAATAATCAACCTTAAGGATTCATGCATATGAGAAATTGCATTCCATTTCAATATTTTAACCAAATAGAACAAATGCAAGGAATATATAATACTAAGATGTATGAACCCATTAGATATTGGGGACCAAATGCTTAAGTTTATTTTTGTTTAAATAGATATGCTTGCGAATTGGAGATACGTGAGCTTATGAGGTCACACACGTATATACCGAGGTACTACCATTATAATGTATTTAATATATTTATAGTAACTATATTAATGAGCGTGCCAAGGGCTGTCCTGCTTTTGCGGATTTTGTTTTGTCGGCTTTCCTCTTACCCGACACACGTGGAAACTTCAATAAAGGTATGTACATGATACTTGAGCATTTGGGAACACTCCAAATGAGGTTTAGACTTAGAGATAAGCAAAAACAAATCATCCTGTTTTGAACAAAGCGCCAACTCAAATCTTTTATCAAATTGCGTCTAGCCAAGGCCGAAACTTCTTTCTAAACCTAGTAGGAATATACTTTCAACATACCATATCAAATGAAAGTATTCATTTGACCTCAGTCCGGATTTACATTGTTTCTAATCACGTAATGGGTTTTACTCCCTTATTGGTCAAATTAAGTTAAAGGCCACTTTGCGTAAACGCATCCTATCCTGTCATGGGATATGCTTTACTTAAGATGCAAAGCGCTTAACTTGTTTGCATCAAGATGATTAATGATCAAATCCATTATCGAAAATCATAGATTAAAGTCTAATTGACTAATTGAGTTTGTGGTAATTGAAGGTTAATCCTACTTTGAACCTTTCTACCTTTTTCTATATAAATGATTTACAAGCTCTTACATGTATTCCTCACAGGTCTCCTACATAATCCATTTCTCCTATAAACATTCTCCTAATCATTTGTCAATCCCTTCTACCCAATAAATAATTATTCACACCTTCTACACACTTCAAACATTCATTCTCTAAACCATTCCATAATCATCATTGCCCATCTCTTTTCTTTCTTATGGCAAAGTTATTATCTACCCAATCAATCCTTTAATTATCATTCTTATCTTTATTATTTTCATCACTTAAACCTTTCTCCATATAAAGCTCCCCAAAACACACCCACATGGGACAACTCACATTCCCTTACATTATTGTACCTTATTGTACTTCTTGTCCCCCCAACATTCCAACATAGGCTACAAATGAAACGCCCCTTTTTCCGACTCAAAACTTGATCGAAAATTAAAGCTTTTTGCGGAAACGCTTGACCGGGAATAACCTTGTGACATTCCTCATTATAACTTTTTTTAAATACATTACAATTAGATCCTTAAATGTTTCATTATCACAAACTAGACTTCATAAGCTTTTCAACGATATAAGTAACTCATTCTAACTCCTTACGGTTCAAAAGTTACCTCAAAAACAAAATTCAGAAAACATCAGCCCCAGCCCAGCCGGGCGGCTGGAGGCTCGCTAGTGGCTATTCGGGCAGCTGGGAAGCCGTGTCGGGAGGCTAGAGTCTCCCTGGAACATACCAAACTCATTTTTAGGCTTTATTTATGAAAAACTAACTTCCCGGACTCGACAATAGGTGAAACTTTCCAGAATTCCTTAAAACATCACATTACAACATTATCATAAACCTTTGTGGTCTAATCGATCCAAAACATATAGTTTACGGGATTTACCAAATATCCCGTTTTGACCCGTTTACATTCTCTATTAACCCATTTACTTTTATTCATTATCAAGACCTTACAAAGGACATTGACACTTGGCACTTGCAAACCATTTTACTTCACTTGAGGGGTTCAACATCGATTCGAGCTCGATATCTAGTACTAAGCTCTATGCATAAGTTCACTTATATCTATTCCTTGCCTCCACATTTAACTTTTTACCAAACGCTTTACTTCCTTTGCTTGCACCTACAAAACATTATACAACTAAACCGTAAGCATTGCTTAGTAAGTAACGGTATAGCATGACATTACACATAATCTCTATTCACATATTCATCATTATCATTCATTCTAGTATCTGGACTTCATTCATCATTATCATTCCACATATATACATTTAAACATTACTTCATATCACCATCGTACAATCATACATACTTAAATGGGTCAACTTAGAATTAACTTCACCCGAGGTTGCTTTACCAAATTAGCCTTTCTGTGTAATCTATTATTAATCCAAGCTTATTAACCAAAACTCCTAAACTTATCTAGCCTCATCACATAACACACTTATGATGAAATCAATATGTATTAAACATTATAAATGGTTTACTTACTTGATCAATCCAATAAAACTTAAGCATTAACTTCTTATCTTAAATCCTTGGTTCCTTACTTATTATCATTACAATTACCTATTAACACATAAGTACCAATATCATCATCAAGGGTTTTACCATAACCCATTATTCATCTTAATCATAACCAATTCCTTTCTAGGATCATTTTTGATCACATCTTGATCATTCTCCCACAATCACAATTTCTTACTCATTAATTTACCTTAATTCTTGCTTTAGAAACATAATTACCAAAACCCTCAATTCTGGTATAAGAACCTAACCTTAATTCTTCTAATTAACTCAATTAGAATGTTTACTTGTGGTAGGATCATTACTAGAGCTTATTTGCATTGATTGGTACCTTAATTTTCGTTCAATTGATCATCAAGACTTTGATTAATCCCTCATTTCTATTTTTCTCCAGGTCGACACCACAACACACATTGAATAATGTGGAGTAGTGGTGGATTATCCGAGAATATATGTTACGGTGCTACTTTGGTCACTTAACACATTAAGTCTTTAAGTTACTTTCTTCTATTTTTTGCCACATTACTTAATAGTCTATATCACATGGCAACTTTAGTCCCTTAAGTCCTTAATCTTTTTAGTGTGACACATTATAGTTTCTACATTCCATTTTACATATACTGGGCTTATAGTTTGGTATCGGGTTGATAGCCAATCAGTAACATTTCAAACTACAAAAGTCATACTCAAACTCATTCTTATGGTATTCTCATATAAAATACTTTAAAAAACGGTTCGGGGTGTTACAAATCTATCCTCCTTATTTTAGATTTCATTCTCGGAATGTCTTAGTCTTTTTTTTGACCAAAACTTAAGTCACATTGACCTTAATTGCAATCATAGCATTTTTAAAACTTTTACTTAACTAGTTGCGTCAACCTACATGGTTTTGACAAAACTACTATCCATGCTATTATACTCTAATTATCTATAACCCGTTCTATTTCACATTATTTCTATCTCATTTACACTTTTTCTAATAACAAGCGTCTCTTTATCATTTCCGATTTTATCATTTTAGTAATTTTCTTCTTTATCATTACTTCCCATTATTTCTTTCTAACTTTTCATCAAGAACCTATGTCACACGTGAAATTACTTTTATCTTGAGTTATATAAAGTCTAACATTAGTTATAGTTACATATGTACATAGTGGCTATCTTGGACTTTCCTGTTATCGTTTTCATTATAACAATTTACTTTCGTACTTCTTTTAGTTATCTTCTTCAAGGATTAATTTTCTAAGTCACTTGAGAAAATTGCCATGCTTTGTTTTTTCTTATACCTTCCACTATGTCACATTTGGTGCTATAATACTTAGCGCACATTAAATAGTACCTCATACATAAGGCACATTATAAAATATTTAACTTTTTATTCTATTGACCTATTAGTTTTAACGCTAAAATCTTAGCTTTCTCACTAAAGTTCTACTAAAAGTCGCATTTCTTATTATTATTTTGCTTATCTCATTTCTTACGTCGTCTAACTAATCTTAAAATTTTCATTTTGTACTTCTTTAATTCCTCTCATGTATGTGAGAACCATAAGCCCAAATTATCATTATACTTCTTCATTTACTCGACAAGGTCGTACCAATCAATGCCAAATAAATACAATATAATACTTATGGTTCAATGTTTCATGATATTTTTATTTAAATGAAGAGACATCCCAATCCATTTAAATAAGGAGACCATTGAATCAATCCTACTTATACACTTTCTGACATAACAATCAAACATACTTATAATTCTCATTACTTTCCATTAGTCACATATCAAATATACTCATTCATTGTTAATTATATTATTTTGTAGGCCTTGGATTAATCTCATTAACTTTTCCCAAAGGAACTTGTCTCTTTCCAGTAGGGGTCGCCCATTATATTACCCTTGTGGTATCATTAACACTTATTATGCTATCCCGAAGGATTTTTTTTTTTAACCCCTTTTCACATTAGGTATCTCCGATTGTACTGACATTAGGCTTATCGAAGGATACCATTTAGATTAGTCTATCCCAAGGCATACCATTACATAATGCTTAGGATCCAAGCTAAATTTCAAATTTATCATTCTTTACCCCTTTTTGTCATTTACGACTTTTCTATCATATTTTACTTTCCCATTTTACCTTTTTATTGACCTTAAGCCATTCGAACATTTTTCACTTTGTCCACATTTTTATTTTCTTGCGAAAGATCTATTATGATACTTGTCACTTTCTTGTTTTACTATTTCATATGCATTTCTCACAATTGCATTATCATTTCCCCGTCACCCATGTTGACCACATGTTTCATTTTTTTTTTTTTTTTTACTTTAGCAACTCTTTCTTTTAATCCATTAACTTTTCTTTGTATCTTAGCATCACTCTTTATATTCATCATTTGGCTTGCTTTATGATACATCATTTATTCATTTTACTTATCATACGTCTCTTTATTTATCAACGAGATTAACGGTCATTGTTTATCATTCCTTTTTTTTATTTTTCTTTTTTTTTTTTTTTTTTAAGTATAATAGCCTCATACTTATTCTTGCCATTCATACATTATACTTTATTATATTTTCTAATTATATGATCTTTATCATTACATCATACCTTTATTAGCATTTCATATTAAAGTTTACTCTCTATTACCATAATTCTTCCATTAAAACATCTTCTTCATAATTCAAATCTTCACATTATCTAGTTATATATTATATACTTTCGTCATTATTATTAAATGGGCAATCCCATTTTTATCTTAGCTCAAGCATTCTTGAACTACATATCATCATACACATCTTACCTCTTTTACATATTTAAATAACCTACTATTATTACATAAACATATATTTCTATACTAACAATTCTCCGGTAAGCATAAGTGTTTCACTATTCTAAACCTCATTTTAATCTTTTAGTTATGGCAAAAATAACATATATCAATTTTTTAAGTCACTCCTCATTAATATGCAATCTTAAGCATCCTATATTAACTCATACTTCTATAATATCATACCTTCTCGATATTTATATAACACTAGACATATAATAACTTTTCTATATTCACATTGCATAATTACATCAACATTTTATATTAAGCTTTTAAACAAGCGTTTAACATTCTAATCCAAAGTCATATAATCGCTATGACAATCCACATTGAACAATCATTATATGTAAAGTATTCATATTCTTATTTGCCGCAAGCACTTAAAACTACCTTATAACTAAGGCACATTCGCATTTTTCGTTGCTTAAACTTACGGCATACGCATCTACGAGTGGTCTAATTTTAGGCAACCTATAAAGAAAACCTACTTCACTTAGACTGAAGCTCTGATACCAAGTTGAAACACCCCTTTTTCCGACTCAAAATTTGACCAAAAATTAAAGCTTTTTGCAGAAACGCTTAACCGGGAATGACCTTGTGACATTTCTCATTATACTTTTTTAAAATAAATAATAATTAGACCCTTAAATATTTCATTATCATAAACTAAACTTAATAAGATTTCCAACAATATAAGGAACTCATTCTAACTCCTTACGGTTTAAAAGGTACGTCAAAAACAAAATTCGGAAAACATCAGCCCCATGCCAGCCCGGCAGCTGGAGGCTCGCTGGTGGCTCGCTGG
Source organism: Tanacetum coccineum (assembly GCA_026074375.1). Taxonomy (NCBI): domain Eukaryota; kingdom Viridiplantae; phylum Streptophyta; class Magnoliopsida; order Asterales; family Asteraceae; genus Tanacetum; species Tanacetum coccineum. The sequence goes on from BQNB010008439.1 coordinate 87,666, forward strand.
TGGCCATCCGGGTGGCTGGGAAGCCGTGCGGGGTGGCTAGAGTCTCCCTGGAACATACCAAACTGATTTTTAGGCTCTATTTATGAAAAGTTAACTTTCCGGACT